>WBMY01017470.1:0-12462 GCA_013397315.1 Donacobius atricapilla | reverse complement strand
GGCCCGCCCCGCGTCACGAACAACGCGCGGCGCGGCAGGGAGCGCCGGCCCTCGCCGGATGCGCGGCTCGGTCACGCCGCGCCGTGAGGGCGGTGCGGCGTGGGGGGAGTAGGCGGGGGATGCAGCGCTGCCGGGGGGTTGTGGGCGCTTCTTAGAAATCAGCTGTGAGGGGTAGGGCTCTGGCGAGAGCGCTACGTCGTGTCTCTGGTTTCAAGAAAAAGTGGTGCGCGCCTCTCTTGTGGGTGTGCGCATCCCGTGACCGCGCGTGTTTCCTTGGCACCCAGAGCAACGAGAGAAGCTCGCGGGGAGTGCCCTTTTCTGGGGTCCAACCTAGGACGCTATCCACCTTGGGGCTGAGCGCCCCGGCCCTGGCGAAGGTGCGCGAGTGCTCGCACACGGCCCCAGCACGCGGGGTCGGGGCATGCCTTGGGCCCGGCTTACGGCTCACATGGCCGCTGTGCTTCCAGGGTAGTCTGCGGGGAAATGTACGTGCCTGACCACACCCGCACACTCGGGCGCCTCACCCGCCTTTCCCAAGATGTTTCTCTCTGGCCCAGGACTCGGTCCATACCTTGCCCCATCTTCGTGGATGTGCCTCCGTTGACTTTTTTTTTTTTTTTTCCTAAGTGTTCCCTGTTCTCTTAAAAATTTTCCTCCCATATATAAGAAAACGGTTTCCATTGCAATGTCCTCACAAATCTAGGATAAAAAGACAAACAATCCATCTCCCTAAACTCCCAACATCGAAATTCTACATGGATTTTGCACGATGCACATATTTGTCTTCAGGCCACTGCAAATTCTCTTCCTATTTAGCAATATGTTAACTTAACTTTGATTGAGATAATCTGAATTGGCAGTGCCAAATTTTTTGACCATTCTTTCTGAAGCTCTACTACGCTCTCATGAGGAAGAGGATGGTGGGGTGTATATATAGATGAATATATAGTGTTTCAGTAAGAGAAGCTTGCTCCTCATGAAAAATAAAACCAGCAATGCTCACAGATCCTGGCTTATACAAATATGTTCTGCCATGGGAATGATGAGCCAGGCTACTGTTCTACTTTCAACCCCTTCATCATTAACACTGAAGCTCATCTTCCAGTAATTCATCAGCTGTTCAAATGTGTCAAAATTCAAGTGGAAGAGAGAAGTATATATGTTATTGCTCAAGGTACTGGCCATGATACTGTTAATCATGAAAGCTGCACTTTACAAGTCGTATTTTTTTAGATAATTAGAATCAACTATTCCGTTTTCTCTATTCTTAATTCAGTATCTATACCTTGCAAATAGCATCTTGAAAGGAGCACGTACATAGCAGGATAAAAAATATCTGGTTTTATTTGTGAATAATATGATGTAAGAGTAGACACTCTTCATGGGGAAATCAAAGATGCTTTAGAAGAGAGATCAGCCTTGCTTCCCGATGGATGACTACCAAGGCTTTTCAGTATTCTTTTGTCCTTGTGCTCATTTTGTTAATTGACCAAAAGAGGTCGCAGGTTGTCCAGGATTGAATTACAGATTCCCTATCTGCACGAGCCCATCTACAAAGGGGGAATTGATCAAGCCCAAAATCCTGCAGGTTCGGTTTCAGTGTTTAGGTTTTGGGGGTTTTGGGGGTTTTGTTTTGTTTTGTTTGGGTTTTTTTAAGTTTTGTTTCAGATTGGTTATTTGGATTGGTTTGGTGTGGTTTGGTTTTTCCTGACTGTTGCAGGAAAACTTGCTGTTACTTTTTTGTAAATTTTGATTTTAATAATTGTTTGTGGGTGATGAAGTCCAAAAATCCTTGGGGTTGTCTGGCAGCATGTATCAGATTAAGTCTAGCAGGACAAGGAGGCTTTCTTCCTTTCACACTGTATGTATACAGGTATCTTTCCAGTTGGGGTGAGCTTTATAGCGTGCTGCTTTCAAAACTGAAACAAAAATGCTTAGGAAATGCTGTGAGAACATAAGTAAAATGGGGCAAAGGGGATGGGAGGAAAGAGAACAAGCTTTTCCTTACCAGAGTTGTACTCCTCATGCACTAATACCAGCGTAACTTGTATTTCAGACTGGGGCAAGAGCATTTTTATCAAGCTGAATTTTTATTCTCACAATCAGAAGGACTTTCCTTTCTCTTCTTTCTTATATAATGTTACACAAGCTGTGGTGCACCATTTTGAAGTCCTGTTAATCCAAGGAGACATATTCAATGCCATGCAATAGAAGAAATCACCCTTTTTTAAAAATACATAATTGTTGAACTTAGTATATATATTTTAAATAGCATTAATCAAGATTAATGCAACATCAAGGCACTTTGACCAAAAGCACTGTAAATGAAAAATTACCACCAACAAAGATGTAGCTGGATCATCTTTGCAAGGAGAAAGCCAGTGATGTGTCAGAGGTCAACCTGACTGGTCTAACAGCTTCTGCTAAAAACATAGAGGTTTGCACTGTCTTAACCAAAGGCACTGCATGAAAATACAGTTATATGAATGACAGAGCTGTACTTGGCAATCACAAGATGCATACCAATGTATCTGGAAAGACAGAAATTTATAAAGAAAAAACCTAAAAACCTCAACATGCACCAATAGCTAAAAACTCTAATATACACCTATAGCTAAGAGCTGAATTACACTTACATCCCAATCTTTAGTGTTATTGATGGAACTGTTTTACTTGAACAAGACCAAGCATTACATATGCAAAGTAGAAATGTTTATAAAGCTGTACCAAATCTGAATTTTCATATTTACATGTACTGTTTATTCTAGAGGCTTTGCATTTTTTCCTGTTTATTCAGTTTTACTGGGAGAAGAGGGAGAGACAAAAGTCATGTACTGAATATCTACAGTCAGTTCTAAACAATAGAAAGCAGAAGAGAAACAACTGCAAGGCACTGTGCTTCAGGAAATGCCATGTCTTCCCAGATTATGGAAGTACAAAAAGAATGTATTTTATTTCCCCTTTGACTTCATCCTCCCACCTTCTTCATATTCAGCTCTCTTCTCTAGTGCCTTAGCTGAATTCATACCTTTTTGTAAGTTTTTGTGGTGGCTGTGTTTGCTACAGGGACAAAACATGGGAAATAGAGTTATGGTTGAAGTAGCTCTACTTTCAGCTTCATGGTCACTTTATAGAGCAATCTCAACTTTTTAGTGTAATTCCTTGTAGTACATGTGGTTATAGCACCCAAAATATAACTGTCAAGAATGTGAGCTTCCCTTATAATGCCATTTTAAAACTTGTGTTACTTTGCAATCCTTTTCCTTTTCAGACAAAAACCCAAACAAACAAACAAACAAACAAAACAAAAATCAAAACAAAAAAAACCCACCAAAACAAACAAAACCAGCCCCAAATTAAAAAACCTTCACAGAAATCTAGAGATCCATAGGTCATCTTGGGTTGAGGGCTAGGTCCTCATTTACAAAGCATCCCTTAATTTTGGTATCTCTGCTCTTCTTTTTGCCAACCTTGAAATTTTATGTACAATAAACTTCTGAAGTAAAGAGAAAGTAGAATTTCCTAAATATGTTTTTGTTTTTCAGAAGAATACTCAGATTTACAATTAAGTCAGTTGATATAATACTTAATTGAAAAGATACTTTGCAAATCACTGCTTTATCAAAGTCAAGGAGTAAAATCCCAGTATTGTCAACTGTCTGTAAAAACATAGTTTAATGAAAACTTCCTGCAGACCTCCTTCTGGTTTGGCTAGATATGAACATTGCAGGTGTTTTCCAGCTCTTTAGACCCTTATGCCAGCTGCGCAGGCTTACAAAGAAATTTGACTGGATTCCTCACAAATGCTACCCTGTGCTGCTTGTCTGAAGATGGCAATCTGAATTGAGTGTGATGGAACAAACTGAATTTGAAAGCAGATAAAATCAGGAAACCAAAGGAGAAATAACAAATGCTTTGCTGGGAAGTCAATTGAATTGAGACCTTTCTTTGTTATCAGAGACATACATCATAATGAAAGGATATATATTGATGGTATTACAGAAACAGTTACCAAACACTTCCCTTTACTAATTAAGACATCTTGTTAAACATAAATAGAGGAAGGGTAGATAGCTTTTACAAAGCTCTTATCCAGAGATGTGTTCATATATTTTATGTACTAGTTAGACATTATATAGTGGTCTGGCAATAAAATTCTTATGGAATTTAAAGAGAACAGGAGGATTAGAGGGAGGAGGAAACAAAAGAAAAAAAAATCTAGCTCCCAGGACTTCTTCATAAAAAGAGAAGAGATTGCTGTTTGACCAGATGTTCTCCACACCCACACTGCAGTCAGCAATCTGGGTATTGTGCACGTTCCAAAATGCAGATGTCATAAGAGATGAAAGGAGAAATATTGCTGCTTCAAAGTGTACAGTCTGCTGCAGATAGACTTACTGACATGGTTGAACTTCTGTCCACAAGTAAAAAAAAACCAACAAAACCAAAACAAAAAACCCAAACAAAATCAAACCCAAACAAACAAAAAACCCACCACCAAACAAAAACAAACAAACAAAAAAACCCTTAATTAAAAAAATCATATCCTACCTTAAAATCCCAATGAGGTGTTGAAGTGAAAAGACTTTAGATTACTGGAAGAGGAATACAGCTATGACTGGAGTGAATGGAGAACTGACCTTTATGCATATTTGACTTTGAATGAATACATTATGTTTAAGCTCATTCTAAAAATTAGCAGGTCATGAACATACCTCATGTTAAGATAGCTACAATCGAGGTCAGAAGACAAAAAGTGTAAGAAAATATGTGATAGATTAATTTAGCACAAGCTGATTCTTTTCTCTATTCATCAATCTCACAGCTTAATGACACTATGTTACAGTACAACAATATCTCCTTATATTTATAAAATGTCACCTATATTTTTTAGAAAAAAAGCAGTCATTTTAATACCTGTAAACCTAGATGCTTTGTTACCATGTGGCCTTCAGAATAAGATATAAAAACACTCTTAAAAACTCTGCAGGATGTAAGTTGAGCAAGAAAAATACCAAGTTGTAAAACCATCTACAGACTGCTGGTAGAGGTAAAAGCATAAGATGTCAATTGTGTTGAGAAGTTTCCTCCTACAAAAAGCATGTCCAGGGACAATCTGTGTGCAAAAAAAGATCGATTGTTTGAAGTGCATTTTATTAATTACACAAGTTCAAATCACATATCTCAACCATTTCCAGGTGAGATCTAACATCCTATATCTTGCCCTAGCTAATAAATTATTGATTATAGATTGTCAATACCTTCTCTCTTTTCAGCTCTACTTTTTTGTTTTGTTTTATTTTGGATATCAGACTATGCATCTTACTCCAGCATTGGGCAGTATAGAATCCCCAAAGCCTTTTTGGTCTCAGGGGAGTTAAGGTCTATGCTGCTGTTGATCACACTAGGCAGGCCTCAGGTCCATCTGTCTGCCTTAGTGTTATGCCTCTCAACCCTCTGGCTGCTAATGCCTAAGAAAGTTATAGGTTGCAACCTTTAAATAACCAGTTATTATACACATAATCTTTACAAGTAACTGCAACACATCACTAATACCAGGAAACCCATTCACATTATTTGCCATCAGATCCCACTCTGCTTCAATTTACTTCCCTATCACATTTCTTCAAGTAGGATTTTAATCTCTAGGAAGACAGCAGTACTCATACTTTCCATTTTATAAGTCATTCATAACTTTGAGTACCTCTACTAATTAATTAAATAATATTGATGTCCATCGTTGATACACTGACAGAGAACAAGTAATACATTATTTCTGATTGGCAAACCCCTTTCAAAATGGCTCAAATATTAACTCTAAAATAAGTCCTTTTTTTTTTTTTTCCCCACAATGTAGGCCCATATTTTTAAGAAGATTTCAGAAATAGTATTGTTCTCTTGGACATGCAGGGCATCATTTCAACAAAATATACTAATTTGTATATTCAGAGGCTTTATGCACTTCATAGTGTGTATTGCACTATATATGCCCAACCAGCCTGTTAGGTTTCCAGTCTATTTTCTTTACAATGGCATGCAGCAAGAGTTGTGCAGGACCATGCACAGAATTATAAAGAAGAAAAATCAGAGTACAAAAACTGTAGCTTCCTGTAGAAAATTAAGTTTCCTGTACTTATAAGGATTAGTGTAGACACTTAAAAATATGTAAGAAATTCTTGTGGGTAAAAGGTGCTTAATTGCTTGTCTCACAAACAAGTTTTGTTTGATCAATGGTTTGTTGTTTTGCAAATTTGTCTTTGATGGGCATTTCTACCTATTCCCAAGGCAAAACAGGAATAAAAAATTTAAAACCATAGCTAACAATACTTGCTGGAAAATTCAAATGATTTCACAACAGTGCAATATCTTTTGATGACAGAAGATGGGCACAATGCAGTAGTAGCCCTGAGCAATCTAATCCTAAATCAATCAAGTTTGATGAGAATCTCTGTCCTTTTAGAAGATATTAGTTAGGGTCTCTAGCTGGAGCATAGTTTTGGGCATGAATTTGGCCTCTGGATATGGAAACTGCAAAAAAGTATCCTCAGATTTGCTATAGACTGAAAGGAAGACTTTCACAGCAAAATGACAGAAAAATACTTCATTTCAAAAAACCCATACCTAGAAAGAGAACAGAAACACGTATGACATATCTGATAATGCATGCTTAATATCACATGCTGTCTGATGCTTCTTCTTGTTTTTCTGTTTTTCAGAATTCCATCTCCCTGAGGGTTAGTTAGAAATTTAGTGTGACTTTTTAAACAGACCTTAAATAAGGCTGATTACAAATTTCAGCACTGTTATCATTGCACAAAGCCTATCTCTGCAATTCACAAGAGTGTTGTATATCTTGGTTTTGGCTCTGAGTCACAAACTCAGTTCTTAGGAGAATCTTAAAAGTCAAGTCATAGCATATAAACAAACACTCTACTTCTTCTGTGTACAGTAGTTTCTCAGAAGGATAAATGCCAAAAATGATGCTGGAAAAATATGTATATCTCCTTGGTATACATATGGGTGTCACCAGAAAACAAGGGGGCTAAAATCCCATTCTTGCTGCTGAAGTCACTGATGATATTCCTGATGACCTGGAAGCATTTGGGTCTGAACAAATGAGTGGCCCTTTGACATTAGGTTTAGCAGACTAGTACAAAACAGAGTTCTGAAGTGCATCCCATGCAGAAACAGGACCTTCTGTACTCACTGCTTCAACTTACTGATCTGATATCACTACAACAAACCACTTGATCATGTAGATTTTTATAGGCACCTGGAATAATAACATCATCCCTGGAAATTTTCTATTGTTCCACTAGAGGAAAAGGACTGTGGTATATTTACTATTGAATATCATATTTAAAGTAATATGAAAATTTGGACATTTGAGGCTCACTTCAAAATTTAGGATGACAGGACAAGGCTAGAAGTTGTGTTAGGGGAGATTTAAACTGGATATTGGGGAAAATTTCTTCACCGAAAGGGTTCTCAAGCACTGGAACAGGCTGTTGAGGGAAGTGGTTGAGTCATCATGGAGGCGTTTAAAAAATATGTAGATGTAGCACTTAGGGACATGGTTTAGTAGTGGACTTTGCAGTATTAGGTTTATGGTTGGAGTCAATGGTCTTAAGGGTCTTTTCTAACCTAAATGATTCTATCATTCTATGATATCTGAACAGAAGTAATTGTGGAGAACATCTACAAGAAACATTACTAGTTTGAAGTTTGAAAGAGCTCTCATGGGGAGTTGCATTTAGGAAGGTAGTCTGTGGAGTCCTATAACTTGTGGAATCCATTTTATCTTTTGCTCCCACTGATTTGATGGTCCTTTCACAGCACTGATTAGAGTTAATGTAGCTAGAATGTTGAAAAGTTGGCAGGAGGGCAAAGAGAACCAAATCCTGTATATCAGACCTCCCTTGCCAGTAAATCTTGGCACATAACACTTAACTAGGAGATGAAAGGATTGAATACATCTCTCCCCCTACTATCTAGAAAATGTAAAGGACATTAGGCATTATTATTATATGTTGGTATTCAAAGTGTAAACTGTTCAAGAACTTGTTATACATGGGATGCTGGGTTTGAAACCAGGATTGAATTCTGAATGAAGACTTCTGAAATGTGCCTTAGAAAACTTCTAAACTACTGATGAAAACTGACAGAATCTGATGTAACTTCTTGCATTTCACAGCAGTTCCTCACCCTAAAAAACAAGAAAAACTTCCCACGCTTGCAGAAATATGAGTCTATCCCTGTTCTTATTGGCTTTTATATCTTAGTCATCACTTTGGAGTATTTCTGCACTAAAAATCTTCATTGAATTCAGTCAGATTGGACAGAAGTATGATGGTTGCAGCAGTTTTTACTGAGATATATATATACACATATTTTAAATACTCGTATATAGTTTTATTATCACAGCAGGACGTGGAAAGGGTTGTACTGAGAAAGATAATAGTCATACTTCTGCAGCCGTGTCCCTCCTAAGTGCATTTTGTACAATGTACAACTGTTTCAGCCTGCTACAAAAGTGATTTTAAGCAGATGCTTCCTGAGCTTTCTGGCCTCATCTACAATCACACTTCCTAGCAAGAATTTTTACTATTCCAGACAGAAGCTAAAGGCCATCTTTTTTCATGTTCCTATTTAAAATGTTACTCTTAATTTTAACCAACTTAATTAATTTCCTTAAATTACTTCTAGTTCATACATGACTCTCAAAGGCAAGTACAGCATAAAAATTATAGTCACTCTCTTCCATGGATCACACATACAATTGCATATTTTGCCCCTATTCATTTGATTTTTAAAAGAAGAACCTATGCAGCATTTCATAATTAAAACAAATGTTAATTGCTTATTGACAGAGAAGGTCTCTCAAACCCCAAATTATGAGAATATTAAGTTCAAGAAAAAGCCTACTTCAGTCTTGCTGTTACTAACACATACCAACATAGCTTAAGGCTTTAACTAACACTACCAGTTTCATTCAGCATATACTATCCTGTAAATCTTCATTGCTCCTCCAAATTCTTAGCATCACACAAAATCAGCTCTTCTGAATGAGGTGTATGACCTTAATTTTATTTCTTTACAACTGACATTTTTCTTGTTTAGAATTTTAAATTAAATCTGCTTAAGGATCGAAATGCCTTACGATCTACACTGAGAATTTGCTTAGATGAGAAGTTAATTAAAGGTCACTTTGAAGAAAGACTAGGTCACATTTTCTAAGCTAGGCTACCTCTCTGTAAATCTAAGGACTTGACCCACAAAATATTTATTATTATGGGAATAGCATATTATTTTATATAATACAATAATGATGATACATAATAGAATAATCCATATTGATAAATGCATGCAAGTATAGACACAGATATTAAACTTGCCATCAGAAAATGTGGGTCACAGTCAATCCCACATCCACATGTGTGACCAAAAGAAGGAGCTCAATGGTATTATTTAATGCTATTAAAAGCTATTTTTTTTATTGTTCTCTGTTAGAGGTAAACAAAAAGTGAAAATATGCCTCAACAAAATGGAACAGTTTTGCTTTAATAATCTAACCAGAGGTCCAAAACCATCTTTGACTGAAAAAGATGAATAATAGCCATTAGGTTTTTTTTTTCCAGACAACTGAACAGACTAGCAGTTCAAAAATCTGGAAATTATTAAACATATAAATACTACTCAGCTCCCTCCTTAGGATGTCAAAAATATTAAAAACAATAGAGAATCATTTGAACTAAGTCATCTGTTGTCCTGTGTTGTGGGATCTACAAGATGTGGCAATAACAGACGATACAATAACACAACGTTCTTAGAAGAAATCTACATTTGGAAATAATTTGTTAAACTGTGAGTTTTGCACTTTCAAAAGCAACAGCACCATGATTTTCAATGATGCATTAAAAATACGCTAGTAGTAGTAAGATGAAGGCAATATTTTTATGTCTTCTGGAGGCATTATTATTTCCATATGGTGCAATACCTTTCACTCAATTATGATGTACTATAATATTCATTGCTACGGTAACTGTGCCTTCCTTAATTTATTGTATTATAGCCCTCTAAATAATATATAATTTTAAATAGCAAAGATTAGATACTATGAATACTGTTTATACACTGCAATAGTTCAGTACAGAATAGAGAGGCTTGTAGTATTCCAAACAAATGGGAGCTGGATTAAACTTATAGTACCATTTATTTCCATTGTTATAAAAGACCACTAACAAGCTGAAGCATTAAAAATCAAATAATCCGTGCATTACTTGCAATGGAAAATACTGTTAACACTGGATGAAATGTAGCTCAAGCTGCTGAGTGCAGCAGTTACCCTCTGCCAGGGTGCACAGCAGGAGCAGTTAAATTTCCTTATTCAACAAAACTGTTGGTGTACTAGGGAGCCACCGCCCAAAACACAGCCACATGCATGGCTGGACAGATGCTCAGCTGTGTGGGTGGAGGGATTTCTCTGGGAGCTTAACACAAACGCATGGGTTGGGCAATGCTGGAGTAGGGTTGTGCATGTGCTCAGAAGCAAAACAAGTAGCCTAGATGACAGACAACGATTCCCAGAGACAGCTGGATGGACAGACTCTCTCAAAATTGTATTTTCTGGTTTTTTTGGGGGTGCATGCAAAAATACAAAAGAATAGAAGATTTAGTTCTATGGGCCTCAGAAATAAGAACCATCAGCCAGCCAAAAAATCCCTAGCCCACAAATCCAATTAAACTTCTACCAAATAATCAGCTACTCAAGAGTGACTAATTTCATGTCTTAAAGACTGTATGCTTTTTTGCCTAGGGCCCATTAACTCCTTTTATGAAATCAGCCCCCTCCCTGCTGCAATGCATCAGTACTTAAACATTTGTTTGATGGGGGATCAGGCTTCGCTAGGTTAGTGCGAAGCTGTGCCTTTTCCTTTTCTCTTAGTCAAAGAAAGTGGACAGTTCTGAGCCCCTGCCAATGTTTCTAAATACAGAATGATATTTGGAAAAGCTTCCAATCAAATTGACACAGGTCTGAAATGCATGCAAGTTATTGATTTTAGACTACGTAGCAATAGAAGAATATGGCATAAATAGAGATGAGTGGAAAATTTTATGGCCACATTACATAAATTAAAAAAAAATCACCCTGATTTGGCCCACTAAGGTCTGATTTTAAACAATCTCTCTACTGCTTAAACCTATAAATATTGGAAAAATATTGAATTCTTTAGAAATTCTTTAATATTAAGGCCACTCATTTCATGTATTTTGGATTTGATGATGGCTATTGGACTTTGGATACAACTGCACGTGACATTTCTGGCAAGAATAACAATATTTTGTTAAGGAAAAAACATATGAACTTCTAACTCAATGTGCAGATGAAATTGGTTAGTAACCCCCAATACCTACATTATGTCTGGACCTACTACTCCATTAAAAAAAAAACCAACCTGTGAAAAGTCAGCATTTGCTGTTTAGACCAGCTTATTTGTAATCAATGTAATTATGATGCAACTGTCGGAGTTTCTTGTCTATGGATTCTTTAAAATAGGATAAATAAAATGGCATTTGCAAAACTACCTTCTTCATGCTTTATTGTTGCTGCCACCACAAGCTCCAGAGCTCCTGCCCACAAACATCATTAGAAAAAGACAAGTGACTTCACCGATAGAATTTACGCACTGCTTTGTTTTCATACTTGCACCAAAATTTGGACCCTTGGATCTTTTAGTTACAAATTGCATAATCTTAAATATAAGATTATTTTAACAGGAGTCTGTCATGACTTCCACGTAAACAAGAGAGAGATTTAAAAAGAAGGCAATTTGCTCAACCTAATCTCATCATCCCAGGTTCATGATATTGTAATAGTGGCATCATTATTATTCCCATAACAATCACAGTGAGTTCTGAAACTGAACCAGGCAGCCTGGTTTTGTTGGGTGCATGTATAAACATAAGAAAAGAGACAATCCCTGCCATGGGCTTCCTACAAATAGCATAAGGAGGAGAAATTAAAGAGGTTGCCTGTGGTACACTATTTTTAGAGTCCTCCAATCTCTAATTCAGGGGGTACATCTTGTGTACAATTGTACAAGTTTTCTTCCTTATATGAAAATCGACTTATTTCTTAACAAGGTATTGTTTCTATATGAGCATAGTGGTTTGTCAGTAGGTCAGAAGCACAGATGCAATTGTTTGTTCACACTACAGAATGGTTTAGTGAAATTATCTTGCTCAACTAGATTGGGGGCATTAGACTGTCTAGGCAATCAGCTTCAGTCAAAGCAGCTGTACCGTTTACATGGTGGGCTGCCATCATTTTTAACAGCACAGCTGTGAGGGGAAGCAAACAGTGCTGGGGGTGTCAGGGTAGGAACTTCATAAAGAGGTTTTGTGGCCAGGGGGGACTGCAATGTTAAACTGCACCTTCAGTTTATACATATATAAATATAG
>WBMY01017461.1:0-14978 GCA_013397315.1 Donacobius atricapilla | reverse complement strand
TAGAGCACAGGCAGGAGGATGGGCGGGGGGCAGAGGCGCACGGGCAGGGGACTGGGCAGGGGTCAGCGGGGGCAGGGGGCCAGCAGCTCGGGCGGGCCCGAGGTGTCCCCGTCCCCGGTGCAGGTGGCAGCGCAGCAGCAGGAGTCGGCCACGACGCAGAAGGCAGAGCGGGAGGTGTCCCGCATGGTGGTGGTCATGGTCGGGTCCTTCTGCCTGTGCTACGTCCCCTACGCGGCACTGGCCATGTACATGGTGAACAACCGCGAGCACGGCATCGACCTGCGCCTCGTCACCGTCCCTGCCTTCTTCTCCAAGAGCTCCTGTGTCTACAACCCCATCATCTACTGCTTCATGAACAAACAGGTGACACCAGTGACACCCGCAGAGACACAGAAGAGGGGGACACCCAGGACACATGGGCAAAGGGGACACCCAGGGACACCTGGTGCTGGGGGATCCAGGGGTGCCCAAGGATATCTGAGGACCAGGGGCACTCAGGGAGACCCAGGCATGGGGAACAGCCAGGGATACCCATGCGAGGGGACACCTCAGGACCTCAGATGAGGGGAATACATTGGCAAGGGGGACACAGAGAAGAGGGGGACACCCCAGGACAGTGGGGTAATGGGGACATGCAGGGGTGCCCAAGGACATGGAGACACTAGGGACACGGAGGGACGGCGCACGTGGGGTATAAGGGGCATCCAGGGACACTTGCATGGCTGGGGGTACCGTGACTCCAGGGACAGGAGATGGGGCCGGTGTGGCATCTGAGGGTGTGAGGACAGTGCCAGGGCTGGACACAGGACCAGCGGGACCCCCAGGCTGAGCTGGGACCCCGTGTCACCTGTCTGTGTCCCCGCAGTTCCGCGCCTGCATCATGGAGACGGTGTGCGGGCGGCCCATGTCTGACGACTCCGACGTGTCCAGCTCAGCCCAGCGCACCGAGGTCTCCTCCGTGTCCTCCAGCCAGGTCGGCCCCAGCTGAGGGGCTCTGGCACCGCCCCAGCCCCCAGGACCCCCGGCTGCCCCCCAGCTGCCCCCACCGTGGGCCCGGCGCTGCCCTGGGGGCGTGGGGGCCCCGGCCAGCCTAGGATGTAGCGCGGGTGGGACAATAAACCATGGCCGCGGTCTGAGCGCAATGGGGACACGCTGAGCACCTGGGACCCACGGGACAGGGGGCCCACGGCAGGGGCATCCTAGGGGCAGCTGTGCCCCACAGCAGGGTGGGAACGGAAGAGCCTGGGGCCGGCGGTGCCGTGTGGTGGGACGGGATGGAGGTCGTGGTGGTGGCTGTGCCCCATGGTTGGGTGGGATGGGGGCCCCAGGGGTAGCTGTGCCCCATTGCAGGGCAGGACAGGTCCCGGGAATCGCTGTGCCCCATGGCAGGGAGAGAGGGTGGGTCCCAGGGGTAGCTGTGCCCCCCAGTGTGGCAGGATGGGGTCCCCGGGGTGGCTGTGCGCCACGGTGATGCCATGATGGGACTCTGCTCCCGTGTCCCCCTCAGGCCTCACACGCAGCGAGGGCAGGGAGGGGGGATGCTGTTACCCATCTCCATCGGTGGGGCTGGGGTGGGGCCTAAGGCCCCCATGCATGGGGCTGGGCCCCCCATCTGTGGGGTGGGGGTGAGACTGAGCTCCCCCATCCACGGGGCTGAATTCCCTCTGTGGGGCTGAGCCCCCAGGGGCAGAACTCCCACAGGCCTCATGCCCCCCCACACCCCCACCCAGTTCCNNNATCGGGGGGTGAACAGGTTTATTGAGTTCCAACCGATCCGGATCCCTTCAATCAGCCCGAGGAGAAAACCAAGGGATAAACCCGGAGGAGGCGAAAGAAAAATCCGCATCCGGAGTTGCCACAGGGCCCCAAATCCTCGTGGATGGGAGTGGGGGGGGAAGTTAGGAGAGGGGTGTTGCTAGCCTGGGTGGCTGCACCAGAGGCTTTCCCAGGGTTCCAAATGTCACTTCCACTGTCCCAAATCATCCCTGGAGCCCCACACCAACCCCGACATTCCCAGATCATCCCCAGCATTCCCAGATTCCCAAGCCCTGCATGGGGCCATATTCCCAACCCACTTAGCACTGGATTTAGAGAGGGGAGGAAAAGGAGGAGTAGAAAGAGGAGGAGGAGGAGATGGGAGGATCCGGTCAGCCCTTGGAAACCTTTGGGAAAGGATTTAAGGGAGACCCTGGGAATTTGGAGATGGCCGGGCCCAATTCCACGCAGCTCTGGTGGCTGCAGGGGGACAAACAACACAGAAGAGAGAAAACCTTGGGAATTGTCCCAGAGCGGGGTGGGATGGTGGGATGAGGCCCTCCCCCAGAGGTTTGGGGGGTTCAAGGCACTTGGAGCAGGGCTGGGGGGAAGAGTCTTGCCCAGATCCCACGGGGCAGCAACAGGGGAGGAGTGTCCAACCTCCCTGGGGTCACCTCCAGGTCACCCCCTGGGTCCTGCTGCGGCTCTGATGGTTTTTGGGCTTTTCTTGAGTTTGAATTTTCATGTCAATGTTCACTTTTTATTCCAATTCCACATCAATGTTTCCATTTAATTCAATTTGACTTCTTTGGTTCCAATTCAATTTCAATTTTCAATTTTGAATTCAACGTTTAATTCCAATTCCATTTTCAATTCAAATTTCAATCCAATTCGAATTCTAATTTCACTTCCAACTTTAATTCCAATTCCAATCCTAATTTTTATTCCAACTGCAGTTCCAATCCCAATCCCTCTGTGAATTTCCCAGTCCCCCCCAGGTCCCCGGGCCCTGCAGCCCCGGGCAGCCCCATCGCTGCCCCTGCGCCAGGGGAGCTGTTTCCACGCGTGGTAAAACCAAAACATACAAAAATAACCCAAAAGTCATTAAAATCCGGGGAAAGCCCACAGCGAGACGAGCCCCAAGTGCCTGGGGAGCGTGGCTTTCCCGAGCCCCGTCCCCGGGAGCCGGGATGGGGTTTCTCCGTGGCAGGAACGGCCTCGGCGAGGGACGGAGCCCATAAATAGGTGTCGGCGTCGAGCCTAGAACTCGTCGTGCCGCACCAGCGCCTCCCCGAAGTCCGTGGCCTGGCTGCCCACGAACAGGTCTGACTTGTCCACGATCTCCTCCCGCGTCAGCTTCCCGTCCTGCAGGGAATGCCACATCCCGCTATTTCCCCGTCCCGCCATTTCCCTGTCCCGCTCCCAAACCCCCCCGGAGATGCTGGCCCACCTTGTCCTGGTCGGACTCATAGACGAGGTGCCGGGCCTCAGCCTCGGCGTGGTCGTAATCCGAGGGCAGGATCCAATCCTTGGTCTCCTCCTTGTCCATCTTCCCATCCCGGTTCTTGTCCCGGAATTCCACAAACTGCTCCCGCTCCGTCTTCACCCACTCGGGCTCATCAGCGTCCCCATCCTGGCTGTACATGTCACCTGGCAGGAGAGCATGATCAGGATCAGCCCCACCGCCCCAGCCCCATCCCAGGGATTGGCCCAAAACCTTGAGTTCCCTAAAGCCATCCCCAGAATCCCAAAGCACCATGTGGGTAATGATTTCACCCAAAAATCCTCGATGGAGGTACGGGGGCAGGTGGAAGTTTGAGGGAGAGAACACTCTGTGAGGGGCAGGGCTGGGAAGGACACGGTGGCAGTGGCTCCCACCGGACAGGGACACTGAGGGGGTATGGACAGGACACGGAGCAGCAGCACCAGTGTCTCACCGATGTACTCCTCCAGGTCGATGAAACCATCACCGTTCTTGTCAATGTCCTCCATGGTTTCCTGCAAGAAAATGCCGGCGTGAGCCGGGCCCGGAGCAATTCCTGCCCCTCAGTGACCACCCGCCACCAGAGCTTCCCCAAACGCCTCTGTGCTGGCCCCACCTGCACAACGATGTCCTTCATGTAGTCATACTCCTCGGGGTGCAGGAAGGCCGTAAACTCCTCCTTGGTGGCTGCCAGGTCCCCGTCCTTGTCGGCCATCTTGAAGCGCCGCTCGTCCCGCACCATCATCTGTTTGTAGTTGAAGCCATCGTCAGGGTCCGGATCATCTGGGAGGCAGTACAGGGAGCACTGGGGTCAGCTCAGGCAGGGCAAGGACCATGGAACCACCAACACAACCTCAGCCCGACTCAACATTCTCCATTCAACCTCAACTCAACCTCAGCGTCCTCTGCTGAACCTCAACTTCTCTCAACTTCAACCTCAAGCCAACCTCAGCCTCCTCCACTCAACCTCCCGAACATAACCTTCTCATCCTCAACTTCCTCAGTGCAACCTCAACATCCTCCACCCAACCTCAAACTCCTCAGCTCAACTTCCTCTCAGCACAACCTCCCAAGGCTTTGCCAATGAAAGCTCAACTGCAGCCACCACTTCTCTCCTCTGCTCCCAGGAGGAGGAGCTGCAGAAGTCCTGGGATCATGACATTCCCAGGGAGAGGCCCCAAAAGACAGGGCTCGGGGGGTTTGGCCGGCACAGCCAGAGGCTCAACCTGAACTATTTTGGGAGGGGAATGTGTAAGGGGATCTCGCCGCTGCCGGGGCGGCGGCAGGGCCAGGAGGCATGGCCGGGTGGGAGGGCAGGGCACGCGTGGCACAGCCCTGCCAGCAGCAGGAGAGCAGTTCCGGGACACGGGGCCAGCAGGGTCCGGCAGCCCACGGAGAGCGTGGATCCTGGGGGACGCTGCCACGCTCTGCTTAAGTTAAACCAGAGCCAGGCCCGAGCTAATAAGAGGGTCCAAAAGTCCCTGATACCTGGGACAAAAGGCAGGCATTGGGGAGCCTTGGATTAAGGGGTTTAGGATTAAGGAGCTCTGGAGCATCCACTAAATATCCAAAGATTTTGACTTTACGGCAGCTCTAGGGCAGAATGAACCCCAAATTCCTCATTCTGTTCCCAATGTTTTGCCTTGAGAAGCAGCATAGCCCCACACACGGAAACCTTTGGGACCAGCACCATTAACAGACAATTCCTTAATTGCTGTTGGGCTAATTAATGGGTTTGATGGGGGAGTGGTGCGGGGGGCAGGGCAGGTGGGTAAAAAAGGGTTAAACCCTCCCAAAGCTCCCAAAGTCACTTCTTGTCTTGGTCCCTGGACTGGGAGAGGTTTGGGGGAGCACAGGGAGGGGAAGGAGA
Organism: Donacobius atricapilla; assembly: GCA_013397315.1. NCBI lineage: Eukaryota > Metazoa > Chordata > Aves > Passeriformes > Mimidae > Donacobius > Donacobius atricapilla. The sequence goes on along the minus strand of WBMY01017461.1, from coordinate 9,870 downwards.
CAGAGCCAGGGTATTGCTCAGAGTATGGCAGCAAAGCCACAAACTCAACTGAGCATCTTGTCTCCCGGGATAAGTATTCCTGGTTTTGGATCCCATCATGGGATTGAATAATTAACAAAAATAGGAGTGACGATGATGATGATGATATTCTGATTTTGAAGGGAGTTTCAAAGGAATTTCCAGTCTCAGATGTAGCTCTTGGACATTTACCACTTGATATTCCCTGCCTTCCAGGACTCCCCCCAGCAGAACCCCACACTGCTCCGTGACACTTCTGGGGGCCACCCGGTGACTCATCCTAGTGTGTAATTAATTAATTAATAGAAGCACTCCCAGCACCTCATGTTGCTGGCAAAACACCACAATCTGGACCCTCCAGAGCAGCTGAGGGCGATGCCTGGCCCCACGCATCCTTTGGCCACGGGTCAACACTCAGGAGGCACTTCCAGAGGCATTCCAGCCCCACTCTGGCCAGGGAGGGGAGCGAGGAGAAGACAGGGGAACATTTCAGCAGCAAGGAGCTGTGGAAAAGCAATTCCTGCTGAGAGGGGCCAGAGCCAGAGCGTGAGGCAGGATCCTCCCGGCACTCCGTAAGGATACAAGTATGTGGGAGCAGCACGAGTCGAGGCTCCACAGGGCCTGCCAAGGGCACTGGGCCTCCAGCTCCAGCTTTGGAATCGGCCGTGCCGGGGGCTGGGCACTCCCCAGCCGCTCCCACTGCGGGAAGGAACTTCTCCTTGAGCTCGTTAAGGGGCTTCCATTAATTCAGGGCTTGCTCATTAAGGCTTTTCCTCATGAATGTTCATATTTTTCCCTAGCCAACACCTGCAGGTCCTAAATGCCACCCCAGACTCCTTGAACAGTGCTCAAACCCTTCCCAGGACCCCTCTGGCCCCTTTCAGGCTGGAATTACACAAGCAGATTAGCCCAGACCCCAGAAATCCATGGCAAAGGGAGGTTTGGTAAGTGCTGCCCCAGCCTGGGGGTGTCAAAGGGACTTCCCTGGCCACCAGCACATCAAATCCAGATCCTCCCCGATCCCAAGGGAGATGGATGAGCCTCCTGTGCAGCAGCTCCCCCTCTGCACACCCCGCAGAGCAGTTTGACTATTTTTGGCAATATTTAGGAAATTAGAGTGGATTCGACACTCCAGAGCTGCAGCTCCTCCACCCGGGTGTCTGCAGCGCTGGAGGCCAGAGCTGGCACAGGGCTCCAGGGTTTAAGGTTTTAACCCCAGAAGAGCTGTTGCTTCCCTCACTCCCAGGGATGTCTGAAGCCAGACCACACTGCTGGCCCAGTGTTCTGGGGTCTAACACTGCTCCCAGGACAAAGGAAAGCAACTGAAATCTCTACTAATGGCTTTGGTGGGTTTAGGGACACAATGGACATACCACGGTGGTTCCACAGCCACAGATCAGTGGGTTCCATCTGCAGGTGCCAAATTCCCCCACAAGCCAGGAATTCCAAAGGGCCAGAAAACCCCATTCCCACACACCATTAATGCCAAAGTCACCCGGATTCAGCACAGAGCTGCATTTGTCACCAGGGACATTAATAATGCCCAAGTGTGGCTGCAGAGGGGAAAAGGGGCGTGTGAAGTGTGTAAACATCCCCTTGGGGAGATTTTCATGTATTTTGGTTCTTTTCCTTGGATTTCTCTTTGTTAATGCCACCAGGAGGTCAATTTGGAGAGCTTTAGAGGTTTTAAAGTGTAACCTCTTGGGGACATCTGCTCCAGCTGGCCCCATGTACACCCAGGCCGTGCCCTACATCATATTCCTCTGCTTATCCCAGGGGAGAAATCCATCTTGGGTCAGTGAAACAAGCCCATCACAGCTCCACACTCTCAACCACGGACTTCCTCTGGGCCTTCTTAATCCAGGCCCCAAACTCCTCCACCACAACCCATCCTGAACCATGTCCATCCCACCAACCATTACTCCGCTAGACCATCCCGATCCATGAGCACCCACTGACCACTGTGCCACGAGCCCGTCCCGATCCACCTCCACCCCATAGACCCTTGGTGACCCAAAGGAGAGCAGGACATCCCAACTGCTGGCTCCAGGAAAGGCTCATCCCAAGAGCCAGGACCTACCCAGGATATATCCATAGGTGGCATTTTTATACTCCTCCCAGGAAACAAGCCCGTCCTCATTGAGGTCATGGCCCTTCCACTGGCGCTCCACGTCCTCGTAAATCCAGCGCTTCTGGGCAAACTTGATCCAGGCCTTGAGCTCCTCCACTGTCACGAACCCGTCTCCATCCTCATCTATTTTTCCTACAATCTTCCTGTGGGAAAGGCAGAGGAATCCAGCAAAAGTTAAAAAAAATGAGGGGTTAGCAGGGAGGGAAGGGGCAGAGGGGGCAAGTCAAGGTCATTACAGAATTTGGGAATTCAACCATTTGGAGAGGTTATCCTTAAAAACAACGTATGATTCAGCTGCCAAAACTTTGTCTCAGACAGGAAAATCACTGGCTTGGCCACTTTTGGACCACTCAGGTTTTGGTTTCTTCAGAAATTATGAGTTTTAGGAGAAAACTTCCTTTTAAGCACCTGGGAAAAACCCATCCCTAAGCCATCCTTTGACCAAGATGGCACCAGGTGATGAGCACGGACCCATGTTTACATTAAAAATGAGAATATTGGCTCTGCCTCTCCTGGTGATGCCAGGAGAAAGTTGAGGTGGTTATGGAATGTGGAAATTCAACTATTCGAAGAGTCTATCTTTAAAACCAACGTTTGGGTTAGCTGCCGAAAAGCAAGGTCAGCTGCCAAAACTCTGCCTTGGACACAGAAAACACTGGCTCAGACATGGAAATCACCAGCTTGGTCATTCTCGAACGACTCAGGTTTTGGTTCCTCCACGAATTATGAATTTTAGGGGGAAACCTTCCCTGCTAAATGTTAGGAAAGCTCCATCTGTGTGTCCTCTCGCCTCGACGGCGCCGGGCGAGGAGCAGGGACGCACATTTCTGCGAAACCCGGAGAGTTTGGCTCTGCAGGAGGAACCGGAGCCGCCCAAGCCCAGCGGAGCAGAGCGGCCCTGGAGCGGCAGAACAGCCCTGGAGTAGCCCTGGAGCAGCCCTAGAGCGGCAGCGCCGATCCCACCATCCCACCCACTGCCCTGCCCCGGGGAGCAACCGGAGCCGCAGCGCCGAGCCCGCGTGCCTCCGTTATTTTTAGCAGCAGCTGTAGGAAAGGCCGGCAGGAATGCAGGATCCCGGGGCAGATGGAGCCGGGGGGTGGGGGCTGTTTGAGCCGCGCCGCAGCCTTCGCTCCCCGGAGCACACGCAGCTCGGTGCCGGGAAGGTTTTGGGCTCCTCGGATGAAAATCGGGGATAACAGTCACAAAATCCTTTGTCTGGTGAAGGAGGATCCTGGTTTTTTTCCTTTTAACGTGAAGGTTTAACGGAAAACAGTTCAGGAACTCTGAGCTCTGGCTGAGGTATTTGAGGAATTTTAGAGGGCAGGTGGAAAACACGGAATTTTTAAATTTTAGATCGCCACTAGGACTGTTAATTCCAAAAATATTGATGCAAAGGGAAACCCAGACACCGGAGCCACCCGTGCTCACACCCAGGTTTCTGTGTTTCAGAATTGCATCGGTCTAGGAAAATCAGGAATTCCTCTGTGGCACAAAGCATGTTCCTGGCAATGAGAAACTGGAGAGAGACTGGAAGAAAAAGGGGAAAAATGTGGAATTTACTTCTGATAGTGCGGTGCCAGACTGGGGACAGTGGGCAGGGCTTGGAGAACTGAGTGATTTTATAAACAAATATATAAAATAAATATGTAAATATTAAAAAAGCTCATCAACAGTGCCCGAAGTTATGCAAAAATACGTAAAATATAATAGGAATATTTCAGAATTTTATATATCAATGTGCAAAGTGTCCCTTCCAACATTCCTGATCAAACACAGAAATATGCAATATGCCACATAAATATTCAGAATTTTCTATAAAAATATACAACAAGTCAATCAAAACTATAAATTCTGCATAGAACTATGTAAAGCATCACATGAGTATTAAACGTTTGTCCATGTAAATATATAAACCACAGATAAATCTGTCAAATCCTTCCTATTTCAGGGAAAAAAAATACGTGTTTCCCTCTCCCAAGAAGGTACACCACTGGCAAAGGGATTTACTAGGGAAAATCCCTGGAATGGAGGACCAGAGCCGGCAGGGGTTGACGGCCAAGGCGGTTTTCCCTGGGCAGTTTCTAAGGGGTTAATTAGAGAACAGCTTCCCAGGGAAGTCAAACCCTCTCCAGCCCAGAGCCGGGCACTCAGGAAGCTCCCAAACCTCCTCCCCACCCTGGTCCTGTGCCCGGGGCCAGCACCAGCTGCTCCCGGCTGCTTTCCCAGGGCAGGAGCCACCAAACCCTTCCATTTTCCCAAACCCCCATTGTTGGGAAGGGCCGGCAGCTGCTGGCTGTTCCCACTCCCTGCTCCAAGGGATCCGCGTGCCCAGCGGGGCTGCCAGGGAACGGCACTGCCGCCGGGACACAACAGGGCCTGGCCCGGGCAGCATTCCCAATGCCCGTGGCCCCGAAGGCAGGGAGGTGAGCAGGGCACTACAAAGCCAGAGACGGAGCTCCTGCAGCAAAAGGGGCCCTTGCTGCAGAACAACCCCGTTAGAGCATGGAGTTTATAGTGCCAGACCGCAACCAGGAGTTTATCAATGTGATTCCAGCTCGGGACGGCAGGAATTGGCCCCTGAAATCTCCGATGGAAAGACGGCCCGGGCGGCGCTGCCGGCGTTCCGGCAATAACTCAGCAGAACAATGGGATTGAGCCGTGACCGAGCTCTGGGATCGGAGCCCTGGGATCGGGACTGGCCGGGGGAGGCCGGGGCCCAGCTTCCCTCGGAATCTGACGCTGCTCCAGGGGCATCGAGACATTCGCTCTGATTTCGCCAGGAGGCAAAAAGCCTCCTGGATCCTGTATTTTGGAGCTCATGGAGCGACCAGAGCCTGGCTCCAACAGAACATAGGTTTTTCAGTTTAAACAGTTCCTGGAGGGAAGAAATGCCCTCTGGCCCATGAAGCGCTGGGGGAGAGGCCAGCACCTCCTTCCCACGGGGGGCCTGGATGATCCATAGGGATGGACGGAACCTGGCATCCCCTGCCCTGCACATCCTGCTGTATCTGGGGGAATTGGCTCACTCTGGAAGTTTCCCCAGAACCCACGTGTGGCTGAGCTTTTCTTTCCCATCAGGGAGCAACCATTCCCCAAAAACAGCCCAAAATTCACCGTGGGCTGTGGTAGGTGCTGCTCCAGTAGCAGCAAGGTTGGGATGCTTGGCTGAAAAAATCAAGTCTGACTAAAAATGGAGAGATTTAGGTGGGATATTGGGAAGGAATTCCTGGCTGGGAGGGTGGGCAGGCCCTGGCACAGGGTACCCAGAGCAGCTGTGGCTGCCCCTGGATCCCTGGCAGTGCCCAGGGCCAGGCTGGACACTGGGGCTGGGAGCAGCCTGGGGCAGTGGGAGGTGTCCCTGCCATGGCATGGGGGCACTGGAGGGGCTCTGGGGTCCCTTCTCACACAAACCATCCCATGAAAACCTAGCCAAAGGCACCCATTTCCAAGGTGACTGGAGCCCAGCATCCTGAGAAGTGTCCTGAGCTCCCCAGGGAGCCTCTGTCTCCCAGCCACCCCCGCCCCTGCAGTTCCCAGGTTTGAGCCACCCAGAGCCCCAGAACAACTGCAGCAGCAGCTGCTGCGGAGGCACCCGGCCTGCACTGCGCCCAGGAGCCATCCCAGGGCCACGCCGGGGGGCCCGGCGGGCACAGCCACATCCCGGGGCGGGCACAGCCACCCTGGATCTGAGGGGCGGCACAGCCACTTCCCAGGGGGGACACAGCCACATCCCAGGGGGGACACAGCCATCCCAGATCTGAGGGGAGGCACAGACACATTTCGGGGGGGACACAGCCACATCCCCGGGCAGGCACAGCCACCTCGAAACTGAGGGGACGCACAACCACAACCCAGGGGGGACACAGCCACATCCCAGGAAGGGCACAGCCACAACCCGGGGCGNGGGACACAGCCACATCCTGCGGGAGGCACAGCCATCCCAGATCTGAGGGGAGGCACAGCGCATCCAGCGGAGATGCTGGAAGGGGAATCTCCATACAGGCTCTGTTTTCCCAACTCCCAACCAACTCCTTCCAACTGAGAAATACCAGCGATCACAGGGCTCCAGTGGCACTCAAAGAACACAGAGCGAGCACGGCACAGTCTGCTCCGGAGTTTTGGGGAATGCATGGTGCTGGAATTGTCTCCGGGTGGCTTTTTAGGGAATGCCTGGTGCTGGGCAGTGAATTCCTAGGCTGGGAGCGGGGCCTCCCGCCGGGGGAACAGTGCACATACCGCCGTCCCGCTGCGGGGGTCACGGCATTCCCGCTCCGGGAAGGGGTGGGATGCTGTCCTTACCCCAGGCGCTCCTTGCTCTCCTCTGGTGTGAGCTGGTCGAAGCTCTTGGCCTCGTCGGCGCCCAGGAAGGCGTCGTGGTCGTAGTCGAAGTTCTGGGCATCGTCGTGCTCGCGGGTGCTGAGCGGGGCCTCCCGCACCACGCGCTCCTTGCGCTCCGTGGGCTTGGCGGAGCCGCACAGCGCCCACACACCCAGGCACAGCAGGAGCCGCGGGAACCGCATCGTGCCGGCCTGTGGGGACAGGGACACTGCCGTGGGACAGGGACACTGCTGTGGGACAGGGACACTGCTGTGGGAGACTGCCATGGGACAGGGACACCGGGATAGGGACACTGTGGTGGGCCGGGGACACCACAATAGGACGGGGATATCGGGACAGGGACACCGGCATCGCACAGGGACACGAGGACAAGGACACCGCCGTGGGACAGGGCACTGGGCCAGGGACACTGCCATGGGACTGGGACTCTGGGACAGGGACACTGGGACAGGCACTGGGCAGCACCAGGGCTGGAACGGGAAGGGACAGGACTAGGGAATGCTGTCAAGGAAAAATGGGGATTAGATATCTGGGAAAAATGTGGATTAGAGCAGGTTGTCCTGGTAAAATGGGGGATTAGTACAGGTTGTTTGGGAAGAAAAAGGGTTTAGGGCCAGTTATCTAGGAAAATTTGGGGATTAGAGCAAATTATCTGGGAAAAATGGGGATTAGGGCATGTTATTGGGAAAAACCAATTTAAGAATAATACAGAGTATGGGAGCAAAAATAAAAAATAATAAATGAATCCAGATGATCTGGTTCAAATTATAAATACAGATTGTCTGGGCAAAGATGATGAACTAAGGCAGATTGTCTGGGAAAAATGGGGAATTACTACACATTATCTGGGAAAATGGAGATTTAGCGCTGATTATGTGAGTACAAATTACTAATAAGTGGAAATTATCTGGGAAAACGATTGATTCCTGCATATTCCCAGGGCAAATTGATTAATTGATCCCAATTATCAGGGCACTGTAATGAATTGATATGGGTTATCTGGGCAAAAGAGATTCACTGACATGGATTATCAAGGCACAGGGATTAACTAACACAGATTACCAAGGGATTAATTAACACGGGCACAGGGAATTTCAAGCCCCCGGCACACGTGGGATGTCCCATTTGCCCCGGAGCTGCTCCTGACCCCATCCCAGAGCGGCAGCTGGGGCTGGGCAGGGATCCGGGGTGGGGAAAGGGGTCCTGGCAGGAAGGCAGGAAGCGGATCCAGATGGGAGGAATGTGAAGGACGGGCAGCACACGCCCCCTCTGCTCTCCCTCCTCCCAGCACTCCCTCCCCAAGCCCTCATGCTCCTCCAGCCCCGCTGCGGGGGGAATCCTGCCCCACCGACCCGATCCAACCACCCAAATGCGCCTGGGATCGATGGCAGCTCTGGAAGGATTCCAGAGGCTCATCCCTTTAAATCCCAACAGAAATTCAGGTGTTCTCCATGCTTGTCACTGAGATCCCAACTTAGATCCCAGCATAGATCCAGGTGTTCCCCATCGTGATCTCTTTAACTTTGGTCCAGGTACTCGTCATCCTGATGTATTTAGTCACAAATTTTAATCAAGATTTTTAACTCTTTCATTCTAAATTTAATCCAGATATTCACTATCCAGAGCTCTTCAATGCAAATTTAGTTCAATATATTCTCCATCACTATTGCTTCAATCTAAATTTAAACCCAAGATATTCCTCATCCTTACCTCTTTAAATTTACATCCACGTCTTCCCCATCCAGAGCTCTTAAACATAAACGTAAGCCCAAGTATTCCCATTCCTTAGCTCTTTAAATCTGTGGTTTAAAATCCAGGTACTCCCCTTTAACCTGAATTTCAGCCCTTTAACCTGAACTCACTCCAAGGAATTCTGCCCTGGGAGTGACCCAGGAGTGACCTGGGACTGCTCTCACATCAGACCAAGACAGTGGTGGCAGGACATGGGGGAAAGGACATGGAAGAGCTCTTTCCTTCCTTCCTTTTTTTTTTTTTTTTCCCATGAGGATTTATCGGACCATTTAGAAAATCCACAAATTTCAATTCCCTGGAAGTGGAGCAGGAGGGGGTGTGGTGAGGGGATTTGGGTCATACAGAGTAAAAGTCACTTTTTCAGTGTTTCCAGAGGGGAAAGCCAGTTCCAGGTGTAAGTGGAGCTCTGGATATCCCTGTCCCGAGGAGCTGACTCCTGCTCCCTCTGGGCACATCCCAGTGGCCAAGGCCTGCCCAGCCTCATGCTGATTCCAGGATCAGCCCAGCCTGGAGCACAGAGTGACCTGGAATGGGTCAAACACCCCGATTTTATCTCCCAGTGTCCACACAGTGCCCGGGAGGCACTTGGGAGTGATTAAAGAGGGACAATCCAACCTCCAGCCGGATCGGGGCAGTGCCTGGTGCCGGGAGCCGCTGCAGGAAAGGTGCTCAGAGAGACCAAAACCCACAAACCGCCCGTTATCCAAAAACCATTGTCCATAAAGCACCGGCAGCACCAGCAGCTCCTGCTGCCCCTGGATTTTCTGTGGAGATCCCAATCTGAGGGAAAAGCAGAGCCCCTCTCCTCCCAGCATGGGCCATTGGCAGTGGATCCCTTTTCTCCCGAATAAAGGGGTCTCGTGGATGAGCTGCAGGGGAGTCGGGAACAGAAACCAGTGGTGGGAAGATGCAGAGCTCAGAATGGGGGTCCAGACCCTCAGCTGGGGAGGAACTCAGGATTCCAGCAGGGCTAGCTGGGATACTGATCAAGGACCCTGAGATTCCAAGGACACTGATGGAGAAACTCGGGATTTCAGGTGGGTTTAATGGGCTGTTGATGGAGGAACTTGGGATTCCACGTGGCTTTGCTGAAATATTGATGGAGAAACCCAGAATTCCCATTGGGTTTGCTAGGATACTGACAGAGGAACTCGGAATCCTGCACTGGGCTTGGAACTGTGGTGACATTTAGAGGAAATCCATGGGAAGAAGTCCCTCTGGACGCACATTTCCCATGAGGGAGGCCAAAAGGACCCCAAAAAACCCCCATACGCAACACAATTTCTTCAGGTTTGGGAGTCAGCCTCTGTTTCGGCTTTTTACGGGATTGATCCCATTGGAGCAGCCAGGGAACAACTAACTGGGACCCCATGGTGCCACCGCAGGGGCACCGCAAGGGTGAGGGGCGCGGGTTCGGGGAATTCCAGCCCCGAGAAAGATGTATGGATGCGGGGGAGACACCGGGAGCAGAAACCAGTCCCGGGATAGAAAAGGGCTGGTCCTGCCCCAAGCCAGCCCCAGAGCTCTGGGGTCCCTGATAGCTGCGGGAGAGGAACACGGCTTTGGGGTGACACCTCCTCGGCCCAGAGTCCCCGTGCAGGGCAGCGCCGGGGGTCCCACAGCCCGTTAT
>WBMY01017460.1:4420-15780 GCA_013397315.1 Donacobius atricapilla | reverse complement strand
TTTTTTTTTTTTTTTACATTATGCACAGGGAAGCACCAGTTAGAAACCCAAATCCTGCAGTTATTGCTTCAAAGATACTATGCCCAAAAAAGATAAGTGACATATGATAGAAGCTACAGAATGGAAGAAAATTTACTCTAAATTTGAAATACCTACTGACAAATGAATCCCAGTTTCATCTCGTAACATTTTAACTCCTTCTCAGTTACATGAGTGAGGTAGAAATTAATCAGCTGGGCAAGAGGTCAGAAAAGAATTTCTACGTGCTTAGTAATGTCTGTAGAACTGATGATCATGGCCAGTAATACCAAACTTGGCTTTCTAGTCTGGAACAGGCAATAAGACAGATCAGCGGGTTAATAGGGGACTGACTTTGGAGGCAAGGATGACATTACTGACTTAAAGACCTTCTCTTAAACATTGAAGAAAACTTTACATTTACAAGTATCAGAGAAGAGGGATTCATAGTAATCAGATAGAAGATTATGAGATCCAGTGGAAAGGTTTTGGCTAAAATAAAAAATTTGTGCAAGACATACACCAATTCAGAAAGTGAACAACATCACTAAGAACAACAAAGCAATTCTTAACAAAGTGAGCCAGGCTCCATGAAGGCAATTTGCTTAAATGTTGATTGACAGTACAGTGGACAAATAGAGAAGTATGTTCCTCTTTACTCCTAAACAGAGTAACTACCTGGTTCTGCTTAAGTGTCCCAGATCTGTGACTAGCTTTCTTTCTGGCATATGCCTCAGTAGACTCATATCTAGCATTACACTACATACATGTTTTCCAATATTACTGATACATCTCTTCAAAACAACTTCTTTCCCTTCCTATGAGTATTTTTGCTTGATTTCTCCAGCCTTTAAAACCCTCTTTTTCTGAGATAAATCTCTTTCAATGCACATTTCTAATCACTCTGCAGAATTAGGTTTCCAATGGTAAGTCTTTCTAATCGAAGATAATTTCTGATTATCATTAAGAGGTTTACTGTCTTTTTGAGATGATAAAATGTTGGAGTTAACTAAATGATACATTACTTCAGTAGGCTCCTATTAAGTTGTGGCTATTCGTTAAAGTGTTGTCGTTCACAGCTTTTAGTATGTCTGTAGTATATTCCAGCTTCAGTTTGATTCACAACAGATATAGGTAGCAAGCTACTATGTGCGTGCATGGGTGTGCACTATTCATAATTTTGATGGGTTTAAATGTTTTCCTTTCTTTATTCACACTTCTTTGCAGTTATACTTCCAATTATTATTGGGGAGAAAAACAAAAATTAATAATGAGCTGAGTCATATTGTCCCTATGGCCTCTATTGTTCAAATACACATTCTCTTAATGGCCAGGCGTTGCTATTCAGAGCACACAGCCTTTCACAGTAAAGTAGATGCAACTTCTTCAGTGAGACAATATAATATTTCTGCTCTGTCCTTAGTATATATTGTGTTGTGGTCTCTCTCTGTGACTGTCCTCCAATTATAGCTTACCTGCCAAAGAAAGTAGCACTTATGAAATGAAAGGAAATATATTTTATGCTCAGAGCATGCTGTAGGTCTATCTAAAGCCTTCTCTGGTTTTGGTACCTTCACAAGCTGCTTCATTGTTCACACAATTTATCTCCAGTCAAAACTACAAAACCCAGTAAGGTATTTTTTTCCAATATTTTGATGACTGATTTAGTCTGAGATACAAAGACAAATATAAAGCTTCTATACATGAAATCTAACTGGATTTCCAAGACTTCATGAGATTGTTGTTAACATGGGTAACCTCTAAAATAAAGGAAAAAGAAAAATGACAAAAATAAATTGATGTGACATATACTACAGGTAAAGCATGATTATTTACGCAGAATTTGGCTTTTAGGAAGAACAGCAACAATATGGGATTTTTACCATCAGACTGCCAATTAAACTGTGAAATTCTACCTTTTCCGCGGGATAGCAAAAATTAAACAGCTAACAAATAGGACCTCTTGCAATCATCTACAAGGTCACTTCATAATAGGATACTTCAGAAAGTAGCTTGTTAAGAGCTCAACTGCAACATCCTTCAATAAGTCCTTATCAACTATTTTACAACTCTAGTTCAGAGTTTCTGGACTTGGCAGACCATCATGACTGTTTGGTTTTTTTATCCTTCAATATCAGAGTTCAGAGGATATTGCCTTCAGTAATAACCCTAACTTTTTCATTCTAAACTAGAAGTTTACTTCTTAATAAATAGCTGATCAATCAACACAAAATCAGAGGCTAAAGAAAATTTCTGTACATGTATAATAATGACATAGTGGTAACAGCAGTATACAAAAAAGGCTTTTGCTAAGATAATAATAACAACCCCTTAGAGTGAGCATCCACGAAGAGTTCAGTGGAGCATTGCAATACGTGATGTTTGGAAAATCATCATTAATAACAAGTGAATCATTCAGGAAATATAATTTCCTACCAAATGTTATTATTGACTATGAACACTAGATAAAACCAGACTGTTTACTCCAAAATTCAGACAGACAGGAAAAAATCCCTTCAAACCACAGAGAAAATAGTGAAATACAATTTAGACAATGTAATATTTATTTTGTGAGTAGCTATACTTCTCTTTTGTGTCTACAAATACATGTGCAGTTGTATGTATTTTGATATAAATCCAATATAAATTTCCTAGTTTTTACTCGTATTGTCATTCCTATTGATATCCAGCCAAATTCTTTTAAAACTGTTTTCTACATCTCCACTTATTACTTTTATTTCCCTTCCCTTATTATTTTACTAAGCACTAAGACATTTTTAAAACCAGTCTCCAATTTTTCCCATAGTTATACCTTTCTTTCATTCTCTACCTGAATATTTTCCATTGTGAAATCTGGCTTTTGCTCCTTCCTTTTTGCATAAGCTAAACCCATGGACCCTTCAACCCCAAACCAACCATCCTGTATCTGGTTTTATTTATAGGGCCTTCCTTTTCAAAAAGAGCTCTGTAATTTCCATCTTCTTTGTATCTTGCAACTATGTCCCATATGCTTTACCTAATTATGATTTCCTCACCTACTGCGTAGTTTTCCTTTGTCCTTGTTGTCCTGTAACAATTTATACAAAAGCAGAAAGTCGTATTTACACTTTTTGGTTTGCTAACACAATACATAGAACAATGAACAAAGCAGCTCCTGTAATGTGTCCTCTCCCTGTCAAGTAGAAAAGAATTATCTCACTGTTACCTTGTGGATTCCTTTTCTGCTCTGTTTCACTCATTTATGCCATTGGTCTTGAACTGTTCAGAGTAATCCTTAGGCTTCTTAATAATTGTCAATGGACAATAAGGCTTTTCCATCTCCTTTCTTCACAGGCAACTTTAAACAGGTTTTCGATAACTAGCTGGCTAACATGTAGACATCTAAATTGCATGTAGTAAATTATCTCTAATTGAATATAGTGAAGAGTCTTCAAAAAAAACCTCTCCAAAACACAGTAGAATCATAAAGAGGCTTGGTTTGGAAGGGACCTTTAAACATTATTTAGTCAAACCCCAATCTTATGAGCCGGGACACCTTTCACTAAATCAGGTTTCACCGGTAGAATTTCTCTTAATTTAGAAAATTTGGAATTTTCTGACAGTATACTGCATTTAATATTTTTATGCCCAGATTTTCAATTGAATACAGAAGATTTATCTTTGGTGTGCCTAACCTAATCTTGGGGCTTCAAGAGCTCGGCAATGAAAACCTACAAGAATTAGTGAGTCACCGTGTTGTACAGTATATGTATGGAATGTGAGGAGCCAATTTAATATTGATTTTTGTCTCAACACTGTTTGTCTGAGGCATGTGGGGGAGGGCTTGCACATGTGCCACTTGCAGGAGTGGACTCGGAGAAGAGGGAGGAAAGCCTCTGGGGAGGCTTTGCCTGGCAACCAGTCCATGTCTGCCATGGGACAGGCAGGCAGCAGGAGATCACCAGGGACACTGTACCCTCCAGAGGGGTTCTCCAGTTAGAGGGAAAAAGTCTGCACCCGTGGACTGNCAGCTCCGGCCGGCAGCGAGCGCACACTGCGGGCAGCGGCCCCAGCGGCGGCCCCCGCCTCGGGCTCCCTCTGCGCCCCACAGGCTCTCTCATCTTCCTTCCTCCCTTTTTTAGTCCTCTTTAGTAGCGCAACTTCCTCCTTTTCTGTTACCGCTAAACGGTTCTCAGATACAATACTGTCTCGTTTGACTAAATTCATCCTAGACCATCTATTCGAAAAAAACTCCTTGCACTTCCCCGTAGTGGAATTTGACAGGGGGCTCGGCAATAAAGTAAAAAGTAACAGTTTCCAGGATGCTTTTCTAGGAGGCATTCTCGCAATCCCCAAACTGTTGCAAAACTGAAACTATTGACATGCTTAATGATTTCTTGCACTGTTAAGTATCATGCTAGTTAGCCCGCATCCCAATTAAAGTCTCATTTTAAAATGTAATTATAAATTTTGAAAATGAGAAAAGACATATCTTTAAAAAACTCATTTCATTGATGATATTAATTTAGACAAAGATATTTTGCACGTAAGCACTAAAGGATTGAAAAATACACATGGAGACTGTCAGTCAGAGTAATATATGCCTGTTGGTTTGCTTTGCACACTCATTTTTTACATATTGATTAGAGATTAATGTCATAAAGTTTTCATTGTATACGAGAATTCATCGTATGCTGGAACATGGACCTACATGGACAGGAAGTCACATTGCAATTAACTTCTCATCTCTACCATCTGACTGTTACCACCTTACTAAGAGCGAAAGACAGGGGACTTTGAATCAGTCTGTACTAGTCACTGATGTCATGGAGTCGTGTCATTTCTGTTCTCTTCAGCAGTGAGAGTATTAATATGGCTTTAATTTTTCACAAAAGACCAGGAGCCTGACCTTTAACATTCTTTTTAAAAGAATGCCTGCAGAAAGGTAAAAAACAGGACAAGCACATACATCATTTACCTCTGGTACTCCTGAGTCAAACGTTGGTTTTATCTATGTGGAAAAACTGAGTGGATGTATCTTCAACAAATCTCTCCTGTCTCATTTTAAATTCATTCCAACTTTAAACGCCAACCATCTTCTTCAGCACTGAGCTCCATAGTTGCAGCATCCGCTAAACAAAACAGTACATTCTAACATTCTTACGTATTTTTGATGTCATTTAATTCTTCTACTGAAAAATAATAAAACCAGTGTGTGCCTCTTAGCCTGAGTTCCATGCTGAATGTAAATGGAATATGGATGTAGATCCGTATTAAGGGAATATGGTCGTGAGTGAATTTGGTATACCTTTTGCATTGCCAGTCATGCCAGAAAAATGGTACAAAGATGTATCTTACAATTTACAATGCTGAAATATTTCACAAAAAATTAATGACCCAATTATATTGAAACACCATGTCTGGAATGCTTCATTTTTGAAAACGACTTTATTTTGCCTCTTTGGGGGGATGAAACTGAAAATTTTGTATGAAGCACAAAGTTCATATTCCTGTGTGTCAGAAACTGTTCAATATACAAGACAGCCTAAGGGAAACTATCTCAGAAGAGAAATATTACTTAAATAGAAGTACTGTAGTGTTATGACAGGATACTGTTCTATTCAGGGGAATTGGTAGGCAGGCAGGAAAAGAAATGTTTTAGAATTTTGCCAAAAATTTCAGTCAGAACAATGGAGAACACAAATAATGCCCATGCAATATAATTATGATTGATCTCTAAAACTGTGTTTAGGAAATATAGGCAGCTGTCTGTATGACTGGAGTGTAGCCCATTTTGTCTAGTGTTACAAGTGGATAAAGGGTGATACCTAGAGTATTTCAATTCCAGACAATCTCTCCTGGGAATATAATCATAAAAATGAAGTTCCACAGCTTTATAAATCTTTGACATGCTTCAGTATAATTCATCTAGTCAGTAGACCATAGTGTTTACTGTTTTCCATCAAACGCTTCACCATTCACACCAGTTCTGCACATTCCAAATAAACAAGTCAGTTTGAATCCATTTTTTAGCTGGAATAAGTAAATCTGCTTCTGAAAATAAGAGAGCCCAAGAAGATAAGACTGTTTATAAGTCCTACCTTGCTGCCTTGATCTTGGTTGTGCGGTCCAGGGCAGATTCTGCAGCCCTTAGAATACTAAACTGGAATAGCATAGTGTAGACAGATATGGTATGTACACATAATAGCNTGTGTGTGTGTGTGTGTGTGTGTGTGTGTGTGGTCTGCAAAGATAAGCTTAAGTGTAAAGATACAAATATTTATTCTTGAAAATAGTAAATAATGTATCTGTAAATAAGAAACCTATATGTGATTCAGCATTTTATTTGGGATAATTGATTGTCAAAACTACATGCAACATATTGTATGAGATTCAGATATGATTGATTACCTCAAAGGCGAAATATATTTAATATGTTTTCATCATTGGAACAAATCCCTTTCCATTTCCACATGAAAAACTGAAATAGTGAAATCTTACTGCTAGTCATGTATGTCTGGGCTATATACTGAGTCATACTGACTAAAATGTCATGTATTTATCCACCATTAATTTCCCACATTCAGACTCCTGAATTATAATGATAATGGAGAATGCAAAATCCTATTGTGTCATGCTCAGTTTGTTGGTTATTTTGATTACCTCCTAACTGAAATGTGTATGTGTGTACTAAAAAATTTTGATGTACTAATTTTGGCTGGTATAATTTTCATCACAGTGGGTAGTATGAGGCTGTGTTTTGGATTTGTGGTGCAAACAGGGTTGATAACACGAGGATGGTTTTGTTATTTTTTGGCGCTGAGCCAAGGTTTTTCCTCACCCCACCAGTGAGTAGGCTCAGGGTGCACAACGAGTTGAGAGGAAACTGCCAGGACAGGCAAATTCAACTGCCCAAAGGGATATTCCAGGCCAAATGATGTCATTATCAGCATATAAAGGAAAATGTGAAGAAGGAAGAAGGAGAGATTTCAGACAGTTGCTATGTGTCTTTCCAGGTCACCACTATATGACAGAGCGCTGCTCTGCTGCAGGTGTCTGAATGCCTGCCTGCAGATGAGAACAGGTGAATCAATTTCTTGTTTTGTTTTGCTTGCATATGTGACTTCTACTTTCTCTATTAAACTCTTTGTCTCAACTGGTAAGTTCTCCCACTTTTACCCTTCCAGTTCTCTCTCCTATCTCACTTGTGGGGGAGTGAGGCACTGGCTGCATGGAGCTCAGCAAGGGCTGGATGTACTATCCATGACTGATGTACATCCTGTGAAGAATCTATAAATTTACATTGTAAGCATATTTAAAAAATTAACATTAAAAAACAATATTCTAAAATTGAAAGCTATTTGGGGAATTTTAAGACTTTAAGAGGCAGATTTTTCCAAACTTACCGTGTGATTTTTCTCTTGCAACAAAATAAATCAAGAAAATCTCTGCTTATTGTGTTACCAAGGTTATAATCAGTGTGAAATGAGAGCAACTTCACAGTCTAGCCAAAAGACAGCTTTGGCACACATTCACAGAATAGGTTGTGTGAATCCAGGAGTGATCATCTTCCAGTGATTACTAAATAGGTCTTTAGCAAAACTGTCTGATCAGTCCTAAACTTCCCCTGAAAATAATTCACTTAATTTTGTTTGTCTGTTTGTTTTAGAAATGTAGATTGAGGAGTATGAAGCAGTTATTAAAAGTACTTCCTAGAAAATGTTATTGGATTCAATTTCAGAACAGTAGTCTTAAGCCCAGACATATGCTTTCCACCACAGGAGCTGTCCTACTGTTTGCAACACATGGAGAAAATTCAATGCTTAGCATCCTAAAAGTTTCATTGCTCATTTTGAATAAAGACTACAACTTGACACCCAGAATTTGCTAAGTGTTGCCTTTCAGTGCAATGATAAGAGTGAGGGTTGTTCTCTAGCTTTCTAGGATGCATAACTGAAATACATATTTTGAATCAAATGGCATGGTTGTTTCAGAGTAGCAGAAGTATCAGCCTTTGTTATTTGAAATGTAGCCATTTGTGAATCAGTTTTCACTGTATTTTGACACTGATATGGTTATTTTGGGTAATCCAAAATGGTTATTTTGGATTTGTTTCCATTTGTTTCAGTCATCTTTTTTCCACCACTGTTTTTCAAAAATTTCTCAGTCTTGTATTTTTTTCTTTGCTGAAATTTGTTCTCACATGAGTCTGACTTTCATTATATTTACTTCTTCTTTCTTATAACTGCGTCAGTTCTTATAATGTCCTTTTTTTCTTTCTTTGTTTTTTATTTGTTTTTCTATGTAATAAATCCTGCTTTACAACTTTTCTCCCTCACTTATACCACCTTTTTGGCAGACTTCATCCCTTTCTTTGCCTTCTGTTTGTCTGCTAGTTCCTGCTAATAATCTTTTGCTTATATTCTCATGTTTTTCACATTCTTAGGTATTCTACATTAAATTAATCTGGAAAAACATCTTTTACTATAGCGTCTGGCAGCAAAAGAAAGCTGATTGAAAAACAGTGATATTTTGCCTAGGTGTGCCCTTTTTTTGTATCCCTGGGCAATCTGGGATGACAAGAGGGGTGCCATGAAATTGGTGTTCCTCATTTTCCCTATAGTTCTAGATTGATGTATTCCTTGTTGGAGAACAACTGTTTTAGCACTTTTTGGGAACCAGGTAATTTGTTTGGGAGAGGCTCCATCCTTACTTCATCCTGTGCTTCATGCCATTCTCTTCTTCAAGTTCTCTTCAGCCAAGCTCTCTTCTTCATCTAAAGGTGTGCGCAGGAACAAACTCAGCGAAAGAATAAGGAGTCTTCCGGTTTGGAAGAGTGTTACTCTTTGCAAGACTTTGTACCTCAGCGCCATGAATATTGATAGTGTCTATTGATTCTGTCTGTTGAAGTGTAGCAATGCTGTGTTTCATTTTCTTATTTGCATTAACACAGGCTTTCTCAAAAGTTGTTTGTATTTCATTTTGATACAAAGACCTACGATTTACTGTATCATTGGGGAAAAGCAAGAAATGTTCTGGAAATGTTCTAAACAGAACAAAACACATACAAATCTTTTGATCCATGTGTTGACATTGTAAGGATGAAAATGCAGACTGTGAGAGAACCTGTAATTGGTGGAAATTATGAAGCTGTAAACTGAAAAAAACCCCTCAAAAGAATGCTGTATTGAATCTAACAAACCCATGGAGTGAAACAGCTTTGTCTTCATTCCTGTGAGGCAATCTCTCATTCCTTCCTTCAATCTTCCATAACCCTGAAAGAGTACTGTTCACTTATACTCCTACTGTCATAGTCATTTTTCATCTTCAAAACCTGTAAGGATGTAAAATTCATCAAATGCATAATACTAAATTCAGGGGTTTTTAAAAAAGAAAAACAAAACAAGAACCAAAAAAAAAAACAAACCTAACCCAACCAACAAACAAACCAAAAAATCCAAAGCTCAACAAAAGAAAAACCAACCTAGCATGTTATCAAATCAATTTCACTTATCTAGGCTTTTTCATCTTCCTTTTCTAGCACACCTTCAACCTGACACCATTTGTTGTATATCACCACATTATGTCCTTCTAAATTATTATAACCACTTGTCAAAGCTGTCATGAAATAGTTTCCAAGGTTTCAAGTTGATTTTAAGGAATTAGAAGCATTAGCCATGTTATTTATTCGGAGCTTATATACAGAAAATATACATATTCTAGCATCTACAGAATGCTTCCTAAGTAGCCTTGAGCATGGGCAGCTGGCATACTACAGTATCATCAGGATTAAAGTTGTCTATATTATCAATCACAAAGACATTTGTTAACTAAGCCTACTGTGGTGTGTTAAATTCAGTCAATTAAGGCAGGCTGAACCTCTGTGATTTTTCCTAATGGCAGACCTAATTCAGTAATGGTATATTTTCCATCTTTTAATTTCTTTGAAGTACAGAAATTGTGATTTACATGGAATTTTGTTTTGGCAATGATCAGTGGGAATGCGGGTCTTCTCCCTCATTGAAAATGGGGAGAAAAGATTAAAAAAATTGCATTATTTAAGGTACCAGAAGCAAACTTTTTCAATGGGTACATCATTATAATGCATTGCAATTACCATGCAGTTGCATTGCATTGTCATTTCTCAGTATGAGACCACTACAGAACATAATGAGACAATTGTTCAGTATAGAGTCTAAGGAAGGGACAACCACAATATAGAAAATTATCTACACCACAGATGTGCTGCAGATCTGTCACTTTCAATAGGCCTATAGAAAATAAGAGGTTTGGACAAGTACAGATTTGAATCATTTACTTCTGAAGTGGTTAATCTTCAATTTTGCATTCTTTTAATCTTAATTCGAGTCTCATGCTGAATTTGCAAATAGTTTCAAAGCCAGAACCAAGGAAACGTGAGAAAGAAGGATAGTGATATTATATTTTTCACAAGCTCTCTCTATATGGCAATGAAACTATCTGATATATAGCAGTCCAAAAACACTGATTGGAGATTCCTTGAAGTCTCACCACAACTCCCACAAGCAACAACAACAGCACCTACAAAAAGCACAGCCCAAAACAAACAACCCAACCAAACAATTAACAACAGCAACAACAACAAGAAAAAAATACCACTCAAAAAACCAAGCCGTTAGAAATATTAAAAAAAAAAAAAAAATAGAAAAGTTACAGGTTAGTTGTTCAAGACAAATGGGAGTGTAAAATTTTTCACACCAAACATGGCTACTTGATAGTTTCTGTGTCTTTAGCCACAGTTTTCCTTAGTTCCTTCTGGCTTTCATAAATCAGAGAAATTCACTTTCTTTTTTTGATAGCAGTAGATTCACTAGCTTTAGCAAACCGCTGCAGAGTGGAGGGTTACTGGAAGTTGCTCCCAGTTCTGTTTACTGTAGTGCACCCATGTAAACAAGAACCATTAATTCTTTTTATATTATTGTTAAATGTGTGGCCTTCATCTATCACCTGACAGCTGATTCTTACAGTGGTAGAAAGAACTAACTGAGTCCATAGGACAGGCAAGAGAATTGTCTTCTGCCCTGGTTGACTCTTGTCAGCCACAAGAAATAGTTCCATGCTAACAACAGCTGCTACTACTGCTGATGTTGCTGCCACAGTTGCTCTCATCCCTACTACTCCTTCATCTACATCTACTGCCTGAGAGGAAATCACTGAAGATTTTACTTTAAATCACTGAAGATTTTACTTTGCACGTGAAGTTTGCAGGTCAGCTACCAGAGCCTTTGATGTATACACTATTTCTACAGTTAAAGCAGCATCTTTTTCTTCTTCACCCCTCTAGTTTACAGTATTTTCTTGACAGAATGTTTTTTTTCCCCTTT
>WBMY01017457.1:0-11910 GCA_013397315.1 Donacobius atricapilla | reverse complement strand
AGAGCTGGGTGGGAGAGAGTTGGGTGGGAGAACGGCAGGTGGGAGAATGGCAGATGGGAGAGAGTTGAGTGTAAGAGATTTGGGTGGGAGACAGTTGGGTGGGAGGGAGTTGGCTGGGAGAGCATCAGGAGAGAGTTGGGTCAGAGGTTGGTGGGAGAACGGCATGTGCGAGACCATCAAGTGAGAGATCCCTTGGCGCAACCTCTGCCTCCTTTCTCACTGGTCCCTTGACCATCACCCTCCACTGTTGTGGGCCAACCCGCAGCCACGAAAACCCATCACCCAGGTAAAAGGACATCAGCCAAAAAAAAGGGATGAGGAAGAGGCTGCTCACGGCCACAGCGATGCTATCGTGGTGGCAGCCACCCAGGGTGCTCTGCACCGGCTACAGAGGCTCCCCCTGAGCACAGACTGCTTTTCTTCACCCATGCAAAGCCCTGAAGAGGCAGCACAGAGCCTGCCCAGCCCTCAAGCCACCAAGGAGAGCTTTGGCTCAGAGGAAAAGTGGGCACTGGGCGAGCTGCGTACGTGCCATGTTTTTCCTCGCCGGCCTCTCCGAGTCGCCTATGGGCAAACTGCTCCAGCCCCTAATTTATTCATCATTGCAACTGATTCATCATCTACATTTTCTGTCTGGTTCCTTGGCCTGTAGATTATCCGCCAGCAGTTTGTTGAGCATATTTGACATGTGAAACTCAAGCTGTGTTTACTTGTAGTTCATGTACCATGGCGTTTGCCTTGGCCGCCTGCCATCAGGCACGTGTGGCCTGCGCCGTGCCCCGGTTGGCGGAGTGCGGCTTTTCCATGGATGCTCACACGCACTGGCTCAGCCCTTCCCGGCTGCAACATTCCCTGCTGCTGGTAGCACTCGCCTGGCTCCTCCCGGCTCTCCCCCACTCCGAAGCCGTCTTTCTGAGAGTGTTCAAATGCATGAAATCCCATCAAACCTGGAAGAGGAGCCGGGGAGGACCTGCCAGCCCTGGAACAGCTTTCTTCCTCCGAATTTTCCGAGCTATACAGAGACCAAGGGAGTCTCTGAAGGAGCACNTTCAATCCTTGCTCCTGTGTTTTACGGTGTCCCCGGGATCTGTTGATGGAATTACTGCCGTGTTCTAATAGGAATAGTAACAATAATAATAACAACAATAGCGGTAATAATATATTTCCGTGCCTCCCACCTCTCCCAGGGTACTTTGCAATTAGATCCTCGGAGAAGCCACAACTCATAACCATCTCTTCAGCCTGATTTCCTCAGGAAGGGATGAGCCGAGCGGCGGGGGGGTAGCGAGCACGGAGGATTTGACTTTAACCATCTCTATCCATGACCTGCCTTTCCTGGGAGCCCCATGGAGGGAAAGGAATGCGTGGGGCCAGGTTGGCGTGGCTGTCCATGAGAGGTGTCTCATGCTGGTCTCTATCCCTGTGGGAGCTGCAGCCATGGATGAAGGGGTGTTGTGCATCCCCCAGCTCCCACCACGTCTCCAGCGGCCGGGGAGGAGCAGATGTGGAGCAGGAAAGATCCACTCGGGTCAGTATTTACAGCCTCTGCCTGTGCTCTGGGAAGTTCTGCTCCTTTTTTTCTGCTCATTGAGTTATCTGGGAAAGGATCACTGTTTTCTCCAATGTATTCATTATCCAGAATTATTTGGGGCCTAACATAGGGGGATCTTTCCACTGACTTAGCTGGGTTTTGGATTAGGCCCTTAATGAATAATTTCTGCACATAATTCTTGGCCTGTGTCTTGTTCACAGGCAGTTTACTGCGAGAATTCCAAAGTCAAGCTGCTTTATTGGCCCTATAGGTCAGCTGGGATTATTTCCCTTCCCTGAGTAGATGACTCTGAGCACCAGGGCTTCAGCACACACATTTTGTATTAATTCAAAATTTGCTTTCTATGAATATTTTACAAGAGGGCCTTAAAATTCACTGTTTCCATGGCCATTCCTCCTTGTAACTCGTTCTGTTTGCTTGAATGTTTGAAGGCAAACAGAGCAGGGCCATGTGGGGATTGGAGCCGGAGGAGCAGGCTTGGAGACCGGAGGGGAATTCCACTGAGAAGCACTCCACAAATGTCAGCGCAGATGAAATAAATAATCCTGCCTGCTCCTGCCCTCGCCTCAGCTCCCGCCTGCCTCTGCGTCCCTCCAGTGCTCACTCCAGCAGAAAGGGAAACAATCCATTCTTACCTGGCAACTCAGGCTGTCCTTCCTCACCAGAATGTCTGGAAGCACTAATAAAGTGTGGGAAATGGGGAATGGNTTCCACTGAGAAGCACTCCACAAATGTCAGCGCAGATGAAATAAATAATCCTGCCTGCTCCTGCCCTCGCCTCAGCTCCCGCCTGCCTCTGCGTCCCTCCAGTGCTCACTCCAGCAGAAAGGGAAACAATCCATTCTTACCTGGCAACTCAGGCTGTCCTTCCTCACCAGAATGTCTGGAAGCACTAATAAAGTGTGGGAAATGGGGAATGGTGGTTGTTTACCTGGCAAAGCATCTCCCTGAAATCCCGACCACCCTGCACGCTCCGGAGGAGCCTTGCTCCTGGGATGTGTGTGCTGGTAGGGAATGGACAGGGAGACCTATCCAACATTTTCTGCTGGCAGCAGGCCCCCAGGCAGGAGGATGATTCCCCCCCATTTCCATCTCCAACAGAGAAGCTGTGGGTGCCCCATCCCTGGAAGTGTACAAGGCTGGACAGGGCTTGGAGCAACCTGGGAGAGTGGAAGGTGTCCCTGTCAATGGATGACCTTTAATGGCCTCTTCCCACCCAAACCATTCTCTGATTCCATGATCCTGTCCTGTGTTACTGGGAGTCATCAGAGAGAAGGAACTGAAGCTGTTGACTCCCCCTGGAGTCCCATCTCCACTGAGCTGTGTCTGCAATCCCAAAAGCAACATCGTCTGGCACTGGAAAACCAGTGGGAATAGAGTCTGCTGGTGCTGGCTGGAGGGGCAGGTTGGTCCTGAAGGAAGAAGAGCCCCTGGAAGAACATCACCCTGTGGGACTGAAGGTTTGCACCATCCCATCCCCTGAGGGAGCCAGAGCTTGAGGGTCCACGTTCAGCTCCCAGTTAAAGCAAGGAAAAATCAGAACACCCCAGCCGACCTCAACCTTTCCAATGCCTGTTTCCACCAGCTGTCTCCACGGGTGAGGCTGACCTGCAGCTTCCAGGCTGTCAGATCCATCTCCTTCCCAAGAAGCTGGAGAAGAAAGCACATGTTTCCTGGCTGTCATGGAGTGAGGAGCTGAGGAACAGGGAGGGCTTTGCCTGTCGGAATGTGCCTTGCATTCGGGCTGGGATTCTAATGGATTCTGATGCGATTTTTTCCCTGATTTGTACCAGGCCATCTGGATTTGTTTCTGCGAGATGCTGCTTTAATA
The DNA here is from genome assembly GCA_013397315.1 of Donacobius atricapilla. Taxonomy (NCBI): domain Eukaryota; kingdom Metazoa; phylum Chordata; class Aves; order Passeriformes; family Mimidae; genus Donacobius; species Donacobius atricapilla. Next base: position 8,527 of record WBMY01017457.1, on the reverse strand, counting down.
CACTTCAAATTTCCCATTGAGTCTCAGGCACCAAAGAGCGGGGGAGGGGGTGAGTGAAAAGCAAATTTAATAACAGAAAGACCTGAAATCTATTAAATCTACATTAAAATACATTTGGTTTCCCAGTGGGTGCAAAGTGCCATAACGTTTTACTGGGTTTATGACGCTGGCAGAGGCTCTGGATGAAAATGGAGGAGCGAGTCCAGGATCCCCGCTCAGTAGTTCATTGAGGTGGAGAGAAGGAGTCGTCTGCAGTTTGCAAACGCAGNCTCTATCCATGACCTGCCTTTCCTGGGAGCCCCATGGAGGGAAAGGAATGCGTGGGGCCAGGTTGGCGTGGCTGTCCATGAGAGGTGTCTCATGCTGGTCTCTATCCCTGTGGGAGCTGCAGCCATGGATGAAGGGGTGTTGTGCATCCCCCAGCTCCCACCACGTCTCCAGCGGCCGGGGAGGAGCAGATGTGGAGCAGGAAAGATCCACTCGGGTCAGTATTTACAGCCTCTGCCTGTGCTCTGGGAAGTTCTGCTCCTTTTTTTCTGCTCATTGAGTTATCTGGGAAAGGATCACTGTTTTCTCCAATGTATTCATTATCCAGAATTATTTGGGGCCTAACATAGGGGGATCTTTCCACTGACTTAGCTGGGTTTTGGATTAGGCCCTTAATGAATAATTTCTGCACATAATTCTTGGCCTGTGTCTTGTTCACAGGCAGTTTACTGCGAGAATTCCAAAGTCAAGCTGCTTTATTGGCCCTATAGGTCAGCTGGGATTATTTCCCTTCCCTGAGTAGATGACTCTGAGCACCAGGGCTTCAGCACACACATTTTGTATTAATTCAAAATTTGCTTTCTATGAATATTTTACAAGAGGGCCTTAAAATTCACTGTTTCCATGGCCATTCCTCCTTGTAACTCGTTCTGTTTGCTTGAATGTTTGAAGGCAAACAGAGCAGGGCCATGTGGGGATTGGAGCCGGAGGAGCAGGCTTGGAGACCGGAGGGGAATTCCACTGAGAAGCACTCCACAAATGTCAGCGCAGATGAAATAAATAATCCTGCCTGCTCCTGCCCTCGCCTCAGCTCCCGCCTGCCTCTGCGTCCCTCCAGTGCTCACTCCAGCAGAAAGGGAAACAATCCATTCTTACCTGGCAACTCAGGCTGTCCTTCCTCACCAGAATGTCTGGAAGCACTAATAAAGTGTGGGAAATGGGGAATGGTGGTTGTTTACCTGGCAAAGCATCTCCCTGAAATCCCGACCACCCTGCACGCTCCGGAGGAGCCTTGCTCCTGGGATGTGTGTGCTGGTAGGGAATGGACAGGGAGACCTATCCAACATTTTCTGCTGGCAGCAGGCCCCCAGGCAGGAGGATGATTCCCCCCCATTTCCATCTCCAACAGAGAAGCTGTGGGTGCACCATCCCTGGAAGTGTACAAGGCTGGACAGGGCTTGGAGCAACCTGGGAGAGTGGAAGGTGTCCCTGTCAATGGATGACCTTTAATGGCCTCTTCCCACCCAAACCATTCTCTGATTCCATGATCCTGTCCTGTGTTACTGGGAGTCATCAGAGAGAAGGAACTGAAGCTGTTGACTCCCCCTGGAGTCCCATCTCCACTGAGCTGTGTCTGCAATCCCAAAAGCAACATCGTCTGGCACTGGAAAACCAGTGGGAATAGAGTCTGCTGGTGCTGGCTGGAGGGGCAGGTTGGTCCTGAAGGAAGAAGAGCCCCTGGAAGAACATCACCCTGTGGGACTGAAGGTTTGCACCATCCCATCCCCTGAGGGAGCCAGAGCTTGAGGGTCCACGTTCAGCTCCCAGTTAAAGCAAGGCACAATCAGAACACCCCAGGCGACCTCAACCTNCTGGGATTCTAATGGATTCTGATGCGATTTTTTCCCTGATTTGTACCAGGCCATCTGGATTTGTTTCTGCGAGATGCTGCTTTAATACACTTCAAATTTCCCATTGAGTCTCAGGCACCAAAGAGCGGGGGAGGGGGTGAGTGAAAAGCAAATTTAATAACAGAAAGACCTGAAATCTATTAAATCTACATTAAAATACATTTGGTTTCCCAGTGGGTGCAAAGTGCCATAACGTTTTACTGGGTTTATGACGCTGGCAGAGGCTCTGGATGAAAATGGAGGAGCGAGTCCAGGATCCCCGCTCAGTAGTTCATTGAGGTGGAGAGAAGGAGTCGTCTGCAGTTTGCAAACGCAGCAAAAACGGAAAAGCCTTCTCGGGTAGATCCGCAGAGAGCTCGTTCCACATGTGTTTCCGTTAAGGATGTTCACAAAACCTGAACAGCGAGAGACGGTCAGGTTCTCAAATTATTCAGGACTCTCGTTTTCCCTCCCGTGCTCCAGCTTTGGCAGGGCCCCTCCGCACGGCCTCCCCCCGGCTCCCTCCCGCTGCTCCACAGCCATGGATTTGGAAAGCCATGCAGGGACTCGGGAAAGTGCCACATCCAGACACAGGGCTGGATCCATGGGCTCAGGTTTTCTCCCCCAGCAGGAGCAGGGGGGATAGGCAGGAGACAGCAGCTCCACATCCCATCCAGCTCTGTAATAACAAGAGCACATGGCATTCATGTGAGATGGTCTCTGGAACCCTAGGAGTGTTGCAGCTCCATCAGCATCCACATTTTCAGAGGATTAAACCCCTCTGTGCGTTGCCAGGAGGTAAAACACCAGCACAGGCTGCCAAGAGAGGTGGGAGATGCCCTATTTCTGGAGTCATCCAAGGTCAGAATTGAGCACCCGAGTAAAGTGGCAGATCCCTATAGGACGGTTGGTCTAGATGGCCTTGAAAGGTCCCTCCCAACCCCAACCATTCTAGGATGGCTCCCTATGTGCCCAATGTGCATCAATCCCATCACCACGGCATCCCACTTCCCTGCTCCTGATCCCACCCTGCTCCTGCAGCACCTTGTGGGCAGGTCTGTACCCAAAGGCGCTGCTGGTTTATGCAGCCCTGCTGGTCTGGCTGCTCCATGTCCCACCCCATGCTACGCCTCACTGGCCAGGACCAGCTCAGGGGCTTAATTCCCCCTTCACTGATCCAGGCTCTGGTACTTTCATCCAGCGTGTCCAACCCTCACGGAGCAGAGTTTATCAAAGGGCTGAGAGGAATCAAGGGTCCTTCAAGACAGGACGAGGGGATGTGCCTTCCCCTTGGTGAAGGCCCTTCCGCGTATGCTCAGCCCTTCTGCCCCCCATCCCGGGCTCTGCCTGATGTCCCAGCCCCGGGGATGGCAGGGCATGGTGTGGGGAGGCTGTGTGTGTTCCTGTGCGTGCTCCTGTGTGTGTTCCTCTGGATGCTCCTGTGGATGTTCCTGTGGGTGTTCCTGACCACCCCACGGACGTGCCAGCTGCAGTCCTGCTCCCGCCAAGCCAGCAGCAGATGTTTAGGGCAGAGCGAGTCATCTCCCGGCCAAATTTCCATGCTGGGAGGGAGACTCCTTCCTCTGCCAAATCCAGGCCGAAGCTTCCCCCAGGATGGGGTTAGCCACCAGGCCAGAGATAATGGGAAGATGTTAAGGCAACACAGCTGGCAACCATCAGCAGCTGCTCCGGCTGCTGCGGCCCCAGCTCCATTGTTCACAGAGAAGAGGGATACCGACCTCTGGTCGGTGGTGGGTAGGGAATAGGAACACGACAGGCTTTNAGGAGAACTTGGAACAGGTTCAGGAACAAGCTGGGAGTGAGTCAAGGCAGTGGAAAATGTGCATTACAGTGACAGAGCAAAGAAGCTCCGGCTGTTTGGTTTATTGATGAGACCAAGAGGTGCTTTGCTTACGGGCCACGAGCATATGCATGGAGAAGAGATTTCTGATAGCAGCCAGCTCTTTAATCTATCAGGAAAAGGCATTACAACATCCCTCCTTGGAAGCTGAAACAAGACAAATCCAGATTAGAAATAAGAAGCATATTTTGAGCCGTCAGAGCAATTAAGCATTGGAACGAATCCCTGGGGACAGAGTGGGATCTCCATCACTCAAAGGCTTTTCAGGAGACTGAGATTCTTGCTCAAAAATATGTTTCAGTTTGAGCACGAGCAATGGGGTCTCTGCCAAGGCTGTGGAATGCAGGGGGTCAGCCTGGCTGGTCACAGCAGTCCCTTCTGGCCCGGAAATACATGGATGGGGTTAGAATTTTCTGACAGCGGCAGNGTTAGAATTTTCTGAAAGGGGCAGAAAATAATCCAGGACAGGCTGGAGCATTGCTCACCCTGGTTTTTGCATGAAAAGCCTCAGAGATGGAGCCCAGTCCTGTTACTCCACGACAGAGATGCCCTCATTGGGAAGGGGAGCATGAGCCAGGACCAGAGCACTGGTGTGCACTGATTATAATTATGATATTATAACCAGTTACTGATTTTTGTTGAAGATGGAAAAGGTCAGCTGGTATCATACAAATGGTATTCCTGGGATACCACAGCAGATCTNGTCATCCTTGGCTGAGCCACAAAGCAAGAGGGAGAACCACCCCTAGCAGGACACATGGCACTAGGAGGATGCTGCCTTCAGTGCTCCCGTCTGCGCTTCCAACCAGAGCNGACACTCCTACACAAAGAAACCTCCCCCAGACAGCTCTGGGAGATGCAGGTTCATATCCAGCCCAAGGTGAAGCAAACCCAGATGGAAAATCTGTCAGGGCTAGAAGGAAGCCAGCTTGGAATGGCTCCCTTTGCAATTAACTTAATTTCATTTTTAATGATTATTTTCAGACGCTTTGAGTTCTGAACAAAAGGAGCTTCAAATTCTTCAGGAGCAATGACTACTCCAGGAGGGGTGAGGGAAGGTGGGAAGCCCACGGGACTTCGTTAGGAATGCTAGAGCCGATGGGAAGGAGTGGCTCAGCATGGCACAGGCCAACATGAGGGAAACCTGGCAATTAGTCCGGGCTCAGCAAAATCCCCTTGTCCTGTCCTTGCCCTTGGAAAGGCTCAGGAGCTGATCCAGAAGATATGGCACCGGCAGACACAGAACACCATGTCCAAGGGCAGTGCTCCCACACTAGGAAGCTACCTGCTCCTGGTTGGATCCAGCAAATGTCAGGTTGTCAATCCCACAGCGATTTGGGACCACCAGCGATCCCCTTGCATGATGATAACACTGCTCCAGATGTGAAAGATATGTCCTTGGCTCTTCCAGCTCCTCCAGGAGACAAGCAAATTTGGCCACTGATGCCCCTACAACCTTGGTCACTGCTGGAGATGCATGGTTAAGATCACATGGAATCATGGAATCAAAATATAGTTTGGGGTGGAAGTGATCTTAACGACCATCTCATTCCACCCCTGCCATGGGCACCTTCCACTATCCCAGGTTGCTCCAAGCCCTGTCCAACCTGGCCTTGGACACCTCCAGGAATCCAGGGGCAGCCGCAGCTTCTCTGGGCACCCTGTGCCAGGGCCTCCCAACCCCCACAGTAAAATCCGTCTTCATGGCAAAATGCTTCTTCCAGCAGACTGCTGGGCCTTCCCAGGGGTGGGACAACCAGTTGCTGGATGTCACATCAGCAGCTGGGATGAGGCTCAGCCTGACAGGAGCAGCAGAGAGAGAGCACACGCTGAATATCCCTCTCCAGCTGCATGAGGTGTTGTGGAGCCTGGGATTGTCTGATGCTGCAGCTCTGTGCTCAGTGTGGGTGAGAACCAAGGCCAGGATTATTCAATCCCCACCAGGACAGGCAACAGAGGGACAGAGAGAGGGGAAAGGAGCTCTGAGGGTAGAGGTGATTCAACAGTACCTTCCCCTCCCCAGTGGAAAATCAAGAGAGGGTCACGAACCCATCAGCTCAGGATCTCCAAGCTTTGGTCATTTTATTTAATTTAGTGCTCCTCTTTCTCCTCCTTAATTGCATTTATTGTCATTAAAATATCAACAGAAGATCCTGGCTCTGGCCCAGGCTCACTGGTGCTCCTAGGAAGCTTCCCATTTATTTGATGGATTCAGCCACCTGCTCTTGGCTCTTCCCTGCTCTGTTTGCAGAGGGCAAAACCTCATCGGGAGTGAAGTAAGAGCCAAAAAAATGGAAGAAAATAAACATGGGCACAGAAATTCAGCCATTTTGGAGCTGTTGGAGAAGGGGTGGGGCAGGATTCCACCTGGGATTTGCAAACCTCGTCCTCACCAGCTGAGGGAATTCTGGTGGCAGCCGTCCATCTCCCTGGATATTCAGTATTCATGGAGCAGTTCTTCTCTTTCAAAAGGAGTAATAAATAGGAATTAGGTCTTGAGACCACTTTGGCACGACTTGGATGTTACAAATGGCAGGAATTAAAGGCAGAGCAGGAAACAGCTGATCGGCTGTGGGGCAAGGATGAAGGCAAGGGAGGTTCACACCAGCATCTCCCAACACCTGGAGCTGCACCTTCTCCTCCTCTCTTCTGGGATCTTCCTTCAGCTGCTCCTCTCTGGATTCCCATGGATGGGCGGCAAGGGCCTTCCCAAGCCTAGAGGTCAGGGAGTGATGAGGAATGGCCTCCTCATCCTCCCTCTGGAACCCAGGAGAGGCCTCTGTGTGTGTCTCCACAATCACAGAACTTCATCTCCCAGACTCACCTCCATCCATGCCAGGGTGGATGGGGTTTGGAACAACCTGGAATGGGGAATCACAGCAGGTGGAGAGGGGCAGGGAGAGATCCTGGGGATGCACATGTAACAGGATACCCTGGGGAGCTCAGGAAGGCTGATGTGGATCTGATAGTGTCCATGAGCAGGAGGACACGGGAGGCCCTGCCTGCCCGAGGAACATTCATTGCACCACTGGGGTGGCACCGAGGACACAGAGTTACCATCAGCCAGTGTGTGCTTTGCTATGGGGAGACAGGAAAAATCCCACAGCAGTGGAAAAATCCTGTGTCCTGTTTGGGGATGTACTCAGGGACCCAGAGATAATTCAGAGACTGACAGAAAGAGGCCTAGCTCCCCCCTTCCCTTTGGGTAGGGCTTTGATTCCCTCTAAGTCCCAGGTCAGCTGCTCCCTCCTGTTTTCTTCCCAGAAGAAAGACAATTCACAGCTTCAGTTTCTGAGATCTGCCCGGGGTGGCTCTGGCAATCAGAAAATGGGAGGCACAGAGCTGCTTTGGGTTCCAAAGTAGAAGCAAAATCCAGACACATTTGCATGGGAGCATTTTTGCCGTCTCTGGAGCAGCAGAAATGCCTCTCCGTGGACTTGTGTGGTTTCTCTCCAGATCTGTGATGAAATGTGTGGCACGGGGAGGGGTTCATTAGCAAAGCCTTTGGAAAGTCTTGTGAAAGCCTCGAGTCCTCCAAGTTGTTACCACAGGGAGAGCCAAAGACAAGTCCTTGGCTCCAGTTCAGGACTGTCTTTATTGCAGGAGGCCTTGGAACGGGGCAGGGGCAGCAGAGCTCCGGAGCTTCTGAAATTCAGAGCTCTGGCAGCACCACGTCCTAGCCCTGTGGGCCACAGAGCCATGGAGGAGGAGCCACCCCCAGCAAAACCTCCCCAGCATCTCCCAAGGGTGGGAAAGGGTCAAATGATGCTCCCAGCAGCCAGGAGCTGAACAATGGAGCCAGACAGCCAGAGCACAGCTTTGCCTGGCCGCAGGATCCCATCCTGTCCCACCAGCCCCACACAGCGTCTGTGACTGTGGGGCACNCTGTGCCTGTGGGGCACAGCTCCGGCCCCTCGGGGCAGGATATGGGCTGCACCAACCCTGGAACACCCAGATAGTGCTTGTCTTCATTGTGTCTTCCAAGCCTTTTATTCCTTTTAGGAAAGCTTTCAGGTTTTGTGCTGGTGCTGTTTGCCAGGCAAATCCCCTCCAGAGGAGCCCTGTCAGGGAAATGAGACCCTCTGGCTGTGTGTCCCCTCCCGCCCCCTGGGTGCTCTCAGGAGTGGCATCAATCACTGCTGTGTGGAAACCTCTGGCCTCCCCTGGCACTCCTTTGAGGCTGACGGAGCTGGGATGAGGCTGCGGGGGGGAGGAGANTGAGGGAGGCAGGAGAGGGCACAGAGAGGACAGGGTTGGCAGTCACAGGCCTGGTGACTCTTCTGGAGTGGAGGGAGGATGGAGAATGAGCCGTGTAGGAATGGGCACATTCAAATCCATGGCACAGCACGGCTGCTCCTGGACATGGCACCTCCCTGGCAAGGGGCTGAGCTCCCTCAAATCTTGGCAGCAAAGGTGGGGGGGGCTCCTGGATTTGGGGCCTCTGCCCCAGCCTGAAGCTTGAGGCTGAAAATTGAAAACACTTCAGCACAGATGAGCCATTCTTTAGGGAAGAGGCTGAGTGTTGGCTCTTACGGATTCCAGCAGAAGATGCTCTTGGCTGTCCNTCCCTGGGAGTGCCCAAGGCCAGGCTGGATGGGGCTTGGAGCAACCTGGGACAGTGGAAGGCATCCCTGCCCATGGCAAGGGTGCAACAAAAAGAGTTTTAAGGTCCCTTCCAACCCAAACCATTCTGGATTCTCCAGCTCTGAGCTCTTCAATATCTCAGGTCCCTTTGCACCAAGAATGGGCCCACAGGAGAGCTCTCCCTTCACAGCCTGGCAGAATAACC
>WBMY01017452.1:917058-930646 GCA_013397315.1 Donacobius atricapilla | reverse complement strand
ACAAACAAAAACACAAACAAAAATAAAAACACAAAAACACAAAACAAAACCAAAAAAACAAAACAAAAAAAAACTGCAAAAACCAACCAATCAACAACCAAAACCCCCCCCAAAACCAAAAAAATAGAAACCAAAAAACCCAAAAAACCCCAAAAGAACAACAAAAAACCCAAACAAAAACAAACAAACAAAAAAAAAACAAGAAAAAAGACCTGAGGTATCACTGACACTGAACTGAACACAATGGAATTGTGTTTTATAAGTAATTACCTCAATAAATATTTAGCAAGAGTTTTCAATCATTAAATAACTGGAAATGCTGAGGTCTTGAAATTGCCTAAGTTCCCTACAAATTATATGTTCTTCCTATTCCACTCACAAGGGAAAAGAAAATAGGAAGCATTTATAACTACATAAACTAATTTACAGATTAAAAACTTTTAAAATAAAGGATACCTAAAATAAAACATGAAGAGGTCAGCAACTCTGTAATTGATTCAGCACTTACATCAGTTTAGTGAAATAGAAGTATTTTAAAAACATTTGCCTAAAGTTAAATATTAGAACAGCCATGGGGAAGACCAAACCATTTGGAATTTATATAAAGCAGACTGTTCTGAGAGGTATATTTTAGGGCTAGCAGCACTCTATTAAGACTAATTTCCTGTACATAATACAAGAGGACTGAAAGGCAAGAGAAACAGTTCCTGACACCCTTCAGCTGCTGCTCCTTGCTCTCATGACCTTTCTATCTCCCCCTTCTTATTTCAGGAGAACTGTCATGGTGGCCATGGGGTAAAGTTCATGCAAGTTAAAACTAGTCCAAAAATAAATAAATAGAAATAAAAAATTAGAATTGCTCTTTTCAATAACAATTAGTTCTAGCTAAAGGCTCCTGAAAGTTATCCTGTATCCTTTACAGCTTCTTTATTATTTTGACTTGCATGGGGGTTTTTATTTTCTTATTGTTCTGTTAAATGTTTAAATCCTGATTTAAGGAGATAAGTTTAAGTGAGACTAACGGGCCTGTAGTTTCTGGGATCCTCCTTCTTGGGGATGACTTTAACCAGCTTCCACACAGGTGGGACCTTTCTGGATTCTCAGGACTGCTCAAAAAACATCAAGTCCTCAGAGACCATCTTCATCATCTTTGTGTCCTTATGTGTAGTACAACTGCTTATCCTCTCGAAGACAATCATAGACAAGAGCAGACGGATTTGAGAAGCACTGCCCTGGTCTGGCCATAGAATACCAGACATTGCCTCTGAGCAAGAGGCAATGGTTTGAAACCAGAGCCTCCTATGCACACCCTGTGCACCTCTTCTTCTAGAGAAATGAGGAATTAATGAGCTCTGAGAGACTGAGATTGAGGGTGCTGAGCAAAGACAACAGCTGTGCGTTCGCAGCTCAAAATCAGCCCCCACAAAACCTCTCACCTTGAATTACTTGAGTTTTTAGTCTTTGTGGAACTCTTTTGGAGGAGAAAGGCAGAAAAAGGGTCTTTCCATTGTCATCCCTGCAGAAAGCAAGCTACAGAGGACAGGGATCGGCTGCTCGTGGAAAGAGAATGAAGAGAGCCTGATGACACATCTAGCAGAACACTGATGTTCTGAATAAGGGCTCCCATAGGAACTCTGCAAGGGTCTCCAACTGGAACCTGTAAAGGTGAAAGAGGAATTTTGATAAGGGTGACAGGAGATTGTGAGGATTAATTCTGCAAAGGCCTTAACAAGGGCTTGAGTCTTTTAGGAATGCCTGGAAACCTCAGAAAACTGCTGAAAGGAATGATGGAGAAAGGAAGCAGCTCTTTGGAGCTACAGACTCTCCTGGACACCTTCATCCAAAACCACGCTTCGGAAGTGGGTTACACCCTGTCCCCTTCCACATCCTCATTTGATGTGAGAAATGCATTAAAAGCCAAAAAAACAGAGCCATCACTGCTCTTCCCTTAAAATTCGATTTCTAAACTACTTAAGCAGTGTCTAGGAAGTGGATTAATTATATCAGTTTAACAACTTGTCTCCGAGCAAATATAGATTTACTATCACAAAGTATTTCTTTCTCTTGTCTTCCTATTTTTCCCCTAAAAACCCATGAAACCCATGGAAAACAAATAAAAATAAAACAAAAAAAGCCAATTTTATAATCTTCTTCCTTTCACTTAACAAACATGCCTGACATAGTTCTTATGGGTTTTTTTCCTCACTAATTAATTGCACTAGAGTTTGGTGGGTTATTTTGTTTAGTTTTGTTTTTTGTTTTGTTTTCACTTTCCTGTAAATAGGAAAACAAGCAGACTCCTGTTACTGTAAGAAAGCATCCCTGGGAAGGGTTTCCAGATGCACAGTCTACACTGACTTAAACTTGTAGGGGAATTTCACCAGAAACAGGCTGCTCTAGTTAATAAAAGGTCTGCCCCTATTTGTGATATATGACGGTCTTATTCAACAGTGGCTTTTTGAATTATTAGTCACTATTGAATCTAAGTCCATCTGACCCAAAATGAACATTTCCTCAGAGGTGAAAAGTTCCATTTCCACACTGAATTTCAGGCTCTCTTAATTTTTTTTTTTTTTCAAAACTAATGGTTTTCATACTTTCAAAAGAGATACAGCACTTTCTTCTACTAAAGCTGCTCCAGAGGAAATGCCTTTGACATGTCATCTTAAAGTACATATTGTAAATAGAAGAATTGCTAAACAAAGCCACAGCCCTTCTTTTTGAGGCCATAAAATCTTCACTAAGCTGTACATTTCATACCAAGAGTCTTTACTATGGGGGGAGCAGCTCCTCAGCTAATTCAATTTGTGAACATAATAGTGAATATTAACATGAAGCTACAACATTGTTCTGGTGCCTACTAGAGCTTTATAGCTCAAAACAGTTTCAAAATATTTAAGTGTAACCAAATCAAACTGTCATTTTAGAATGTATAGCTGAATAATATCCATAATGAAATGAACTGTATTAAATAAAAAGCACAGTTATTTCTCCATTGGCAACATAGAAATTAACTTGAAAGAAGCGAGCTATAGTATTTATATGCAGCTGTAGTAGTGATTTTACTTCACATTTGCATATTAAAACATGCATTCCAGCAAAGCAAATGACTTTGATAAATTGCCTTACACATAATTATTGAATATTCTTACGCATCTTAAAAGACCTCAGACACTTTTAAAATTAATCTGAAATTTCACACAAGGATAATTTTTATACCCTTTAGTTTTTTTAAACATTTTTCTCAGAGAGAATTGTTAATGAATCTTGTCATATATTTTTAAATTAAAAACTTTATGAAATGAAAATATGGTTTAATTTTTTTTTCAGCCTCTTGTTCCTTTTCATTATTGACTGATATGCCTTCAAAACTTATTTAATTTTATACATTTTCAAGAATGGTGACTCCTGAAATGTTCTAATATAGTAGCATTTTGTAATCCTAGGTTTGTGGTACTTTTTCTTTCCTTGCACAATGGAAGTTTATGTTCTATACTATTTTTCCAACTAACCATGTACAGAGCTATGTCATGAGAGTATTTCTGGTACTATTACAGAAAATTTCTTCCATATTATTTACTATTTCTGAGGATATGAACAAAAAACATCTCTATCCTCATGCTAGGCGAGGGAAAAAATACCTTCACCATCCCTTTCATGGTTTTATAAATAAAGATGTTAAATATCTGCCTTCATGTGATTTATACGGACTTTTTAATCACATTTTATATGTATACTTTTGTTTCCAGACAAACACAGCCTAGTCAAAGTGGTCAGCCTTCCTGGAGAAGCTGCTCCTTATCTTTGACACTCCCTTTTGTCCCTTCTGTTTTAGCATGAGTAAATCTGAGCTACATAGAAAAGTCAAAATGCAGAACCCCATTGATTTATATAGAGTGCGAATCACATCCTAATTCATTCTTGATTCCTTTACATCCTAAAAACTTGTTATTTTTTGTGCTTTTTGGGCTCTTATAGAGGGTGAACATTTATCCTCTGGTTTACCTGGCTGTTGCTAAAGCCACTACACAGCTCCTCCATTATCACCTTGTCCCAGCCCCATTTAGACAGTGGCTCACAGTAGAACAGATATCAGCCAAAACTAGATGCTCTGCTGGTATTGCTGAATAATTACTTGTCTTTTGGGCAGAAATTTCTACTAAAATGCACAGTTCCTTTGTATAAGGACCAACCTTTGAAAAACTGGCTCTGCTGTTCCCAAACAAGGCACACTTCCTGTGCCTCCATGAAGTTCAGCCAAAATTTCCACACCAGAAACCATTTGCTCTTTCATGTATCCTCTCTACATGATGGAAATGCACCATGTTTGAAAAACCTGGCAATAGCTGGAAACAGGATTTGTCTTAATTTTATATTCTTTCCAATGAAGTAACAGTGATTCAAAACGGAGCCAATATCCCAAATCTGGTATTAATCGCCATTGTAAAAAATCAGACATTTATTCAGTGAGCTATTTAAGTCTGGTCTGTGTCATAGTTAGGGAGACTTTACTGTCCTACATGTTAGTAATGAGGAAGAGAAAAGAAAACATTAAAAAAAGAATTCCCCTGAATGTTCAGGAGTGGTGATGGAGGTTTTGCACACACTGGCACTGCTCCTGATGAAAAGTCTTTAAGGTGAAGTTCCTGTTGTATATCACTGTAAATATCTTCCTTTTATTTTTTTATAACCCCTCTTGGTTCTCTGTCTCAGCTGATTTTTTTTCTGTGGCTTAGGGATGTCAAGAATTGTTACTTTGCTTTTATTTTATCCTTACAACATATACATTATACAATACACTGAGCATAAATGGATTCTATTGAGAGTCTAAACACAAGACAAATCCAAATGGGAGTATAAAGGAATACAAGGGAAGGACATTTAGAGAAGTCTTTTTAAATAACAAATAATGCTTTGAATGAAATGCCTCATGCAACAGAATTATTTTGCTCCGAATGCAAACTAATCTTCAGAGGTTTTTTTTTCTCTTGCTGTTGCTGTTTTGTTGCTTTTTCTTTTTTGAAAATTAAATTGTCAATGTGATGTTTATTTCAGCTTTCATTCTTTTTAGGTTTTAGCTATGTAGTCAAAACCGCTGCCAGTAGTAATTGTATATCCGTCCTTAGAGATCCTCAAGAAATATCTAACATCTTCTCTCTTTACTGAATGTTAAAAGGTTATTGTCAGTATGGTAACAGATCGGCATTTCAGATATCTGTTTAAAACAGTGACAAAAATACAAAATTTTATGTTGTCAAACCCATGATTTTCTGGCTCCTTTGCCTATAGCAAGCTGAAACTCTTAGCTATTTTAGGATGGCATAATTTCCCTCTGAAGGTCAGGTTTATATTTATCTTCTAAAGGATGACTTTTAAGTCTTGATTGTTGTAAAGAATTCTTTTTATTAAATTCTGTCATAGGTTTTGTCTGGCTGAATCTGAAAAATGTGTCTAATGTAAAAACTAATACATTCTCACACAAACAAATGCTTAGGGCACAGTTTCTCTTAAAAACAAAATCATAAAAGAAATTTCTTTTCCCATAATAAATAATAATTCTAGAATATAATTTTTTCATTAATAGAGGCATCTGCAGACTGCTTTGTCCTTGAAGAATCATTTTTAAAGATAATAAAAGTGAACTAAATGGTGTCAATTTGTCAACTTCGCTGATTTATTTCTTCTATTTCTCCAAAGACTTGTTTTCATTCTTCTTGTAAACTCTCCCAAGTCCAAGAACAAGCTATTGTGTATTGCTCTTAGGCTTACCAACTTTCCCAACAGATAACTGAGAAAGTCCTCTCCCTTTTTAGAAAATCCATCTACTATGTAACAAAATCAATCAATGCAACAGCCATTCTCCTCTCTTCTGTCATCAAAATATATATTACTGTCTATAGTCTAAAAGTACATATATGATGTTATTTTTGGTAGACAAATCAGTTCTGAGTAGAGGAATGCTGAGAAGAATTTAAAAAAAAAGACAATGAAATGATGACCTCTAGTTTATAGTAGAAGAATTGATTTTTGTTTGTTTACATTGATTTTCTCTTAAATATCGCAATAAGCTATTTAATGAAGTCCATGAACTAATTTAAGAAATATTAATTAATTTCAAATAAAAATTGATGCAGATTTCAAAATAGCAGAGAAGTTGGAACAAGGTGGTCTTTATAGTCCCTCCCAATGCAAACCATTCCAAGATTCTGTGATCTTGTTCCCTCTACTGAACTTTCCCACACCTGGGACACGTGGACATGCTCCTAGGACACAGCTGTTATAGGACATATTCTGAATATCTGCCCACTGGGGAGTACATCCTCATCTTCTAATAATGCAGGGAGATTTTTCTAGGCAAAGAATTTAATCCCAAATTTGTTGCCAGTGCTCTAGAAATTACAGGCTATCACACACGTGAAAAGGACGTTCACTGTGAGTTTGTAGATTTGCTTTGAATATGCATAATTCAGGCTTGCCTCCATCAGGATGACTCCTCCGTAGTCAGTGCTATTTATGCAATGTATATGTTTATGCAAATAAGAAGAAAGTGCTTTTTCACAGCAGAATGTAGACTTAATGAAATGTAAATCAAACCTACAAAGGTAAGGCACAGTTCAAGTCTCACTGCAGAAATACTGATGGCAGAAGCACAGTGATCCCAGGCTTTATTGCTGTTATTTTCTCTGGGAGCAACACCTTATTGTTGTAACATGAGGATGGGCTTTGGTAGTGCAAAGAAGTCGACATTCAGTGTTTGCATTTAGAGTACAGCATTAAAATGAGGGGGAAAAAATCAAGTAGTTCATCAACAGGATGAAGATTTGATGTGTTTTTCCTGCTCTGCTTTTGAACAAGAAGGATAACGGTATGACACCAGAGATGAGGGGTGGGGAGTGGGGAGTGGGGAGTGTTGCCCTGATTTTTCAGCCTTCTGTGTGTCACAGTTCATAGTTCTTAGTTTTTTTTCTTACACACAGGTGTTATAAATAGAAGCAATGTTTTTGTTAATTCAAGGTAGTTTACATTCTTTTTCTTAGAGATATGGACAGCTGATGGACAGTTGTCTGTACCAATGGGATGGGGAGAGGTGTCCCCCTTCTCCCCCAATCCCTGGCCTTTGTAGAAATACTATAAAAGTGGAGTCAGATTTTTGTAATAAACAGTTCATGCCCTCTCACCAGACCAAGTGTTTGTTTGTGTGTCGACACAAACAGCGACAGGGGAGGGAGAAGCTTATACTTACAGATTGTATGTGGCAACCAGATAATCACAGAATTATTCAGGTTGGAAAAGACCTTTAGGGTCATTGAGTCCCACTGCAAACCCAGCGCTGCCCAGCGCACCACTAAACTGTGCCCCTACACATCTACACTTCTTTCAAATGCCTCCAGGCATGGTGACTTCACCACTTCCTTGGGCAGTCTGTTCCAGTGCCTGACCACCCATTCAGCAAAGAATTTTTCACTAATATCCAATCTAAACCTCTTCTGGTACAACTTGAGGCCGTGTCCTCTCTTGCTAAATTAATTCTGGGGTTTTGGGGAGTGGGGAGATTTCCTTTACATCCATTATGTAGTGTGACCCATTATGACACAGGAATTCTCTTCAGACCACACTTAATGGAAATGGGGAAAAGAAAAACACAGCCTAAGTAGTTTAAAAAAAACCAACAAAAACCAAAAAAAACCACCAACCCNNAAAAACCACCACCCCCCCCCCCCCAAAAAAAACCCCAAAAAAACCCCCAAAACAAACCAACAAAAAAACAGGACATCACATTGGTGAGATCTTTAAGTCATTAACAAAATATATTACATGTGTGCAGCAGGTAGGCCACAGCTTTACCTTCCACAAAGTTAAACATCTTATTGGAAAGACTTTTCTCCAATTGTTGTTGATCAGACATTTAAGTGTGCATCCTGGAGGAATCTCTGATATTTTCACTTTCTTTTCATTTTAAAATCAGTAAGACAAATAGATTTTTTTTTTTTAATGAACCCAGTGATTCCCTGGATCTTTTCTAGACTGAACTCCAGTTCCCAAGATAAACAGTGAAATATTTTTTTTCAAGAAAATGTTGATTTTCTGGAAATCACAGTTCCCTTCAAAAGCCAATCTGACAGACTCAGCTTTTGATGAGCTCTAACCACTATTTCTTCTTAGCCTAGTTTTTCTTTGTTCCTCCCTGCTGTCTGTTCTGTGAAATCATGCCTGAAAGCTGTAAGTGTAATACACTTACCAGTCATACAATTTTAAACAGAGTTGTGCTATCTAACAGCTTTGTAAGCATGGAGTGTGTCCATGACTCTTGAGATGCAGAGCAAGAGACCTAAACTGTACCCTTATCTTTGTATGACTGTTATTTCCTATTGAAGTACATATTTGAAAATAAAACTAATTTTGATGTTATTTCTGATACCTATTTCGGACTATTTCTGATAATAGTAACTCTTTTACGCAATAGTGTTTAATAATTTTATTCTCTGGCCTGTAAAAAAATATTTCTCTTCTTAAAAAGTATAGTTTTTTCTCTTTTTTGAGCAAGAACTGTAAGTCACCAAACCAGTCTTGTCAATCATAGTACACTTTGCCTGTCACAGAGAATTTAATTGTGCTAATTAAAGCTGAAAATCAAACACAGATCTGACCATAAAGGCAAACAAGCCCATTCTTGCTAAAACAGACAAAATGTGAAGGTCACAACTTACATATTAATATATTCTTCCATGTGACCTTCAGTTGTAAACAAAGAATATTAAATGCTGTTATTCATCTTCTGCTAATGAACATATATTACTCTGGAGTCTAATGAATAGATAAAACATCTCTGTTCATCAAATATTTATAAAAGTAATATTTTCTGTGCTTACCAATTAGAGGGGTATTTTATTACAAATATAGAGCACGCCAGCTTCAAAATCCTTGGAGATTAGGAGCTTGAGAGGGCCAGGAAATGAAGACTGGTCTTAAAGTCATTGTCTTCCCATGGCTATTTCCAATTAAAAAAAAAAAAAGAAAATTTATTAATAAACATAATAATAAGCAAAGTGAATAGCCAATGGGTTTACTTATTCCTCTCTCAATCCCTGATCTGGCAGTAGCTGATGATTTCCTTATTCTTTGAACACATCTAAATACTAAACTGCATCAGAGCTATTTGCAAAGAATTTGCCCCTACTCTCATCCCATTAGAGATATTCAGATCAGCATCCTCCAGATAAACACAAAAATTTAATTTTTTAAGTATCTAAAATACATATGCACACACCTACGAGTAACATTTAATATCATGCAAACATACAATATAATATTTACATGGTACAATTAAAAGTATTCACAAGCTTACATGACTTGCATCCCCCCATCCCACTCACCCCTTGTACCTGACAGAAGCTGAAAGTCTCAGGGGCACGAGGTCTCCACAACAAGCTGAAATACTTGTGGCTGGCTGTTCAAACAGGCATATTAATACAAAATAAATGCAATGAATATTCTGTGGGGGTCTTAATGTTTGAAAACTTGTCACCTTCAGTTTACGGATATGCCAGGAACTTATGCATAGATTTCAGCAGCGTAATATTTTCTCATCTGTTTCTACTGGTTTGGATGAAAATAACTGTCACATAAATCACAATTTACTGAGTCTTTAAAATTTTTAGATTACTAATATATAGGGCACAGAATATTTTATATGAGGAATAAATACTTTTCTTGGGAGGTGAAAGGCTAAAACTTCCCAAGAACAAAGCTTATATGAATAGATTACCTTCAGCAAATGTGTGAGCAATAAATTTTGATAAACAACAGTTTCGACATTTTTCTTGTTTCTGTCTGGCATCAGATGGTGGAAAGCTGCCTTTCCGTCACGAGCACATATCTGGAACACCCAAAAGAGTCAGCCCTAAGAATCTGTTAAAATTGACATATTGCTTTGGCTTTGTTGCATTAAGCTGGTAAAAGCAAACAAGGATTTATTGGGCAATTTAAAAGGAAAAAAAAAAAAAAAAAAAGACATTTTCCTCCAGTGCAGGCCACTGGTGCCCTCTGCTGTCACTCTGCTGAGAATCACGAGTTCACTTTGTTCTATCCTTCTATCCAGTCCCGCTCAAATTGTTTCCAAGCTGCAGTTAGTGTTTCTCAATTAGACTTGGAAGTTGTGCAAATGTAAAAATGAAGGGTTTCCTTTTCCCTTTCAGTCTGTGCTGCCTCCATCAAAAAACAAATGTTCCAGACAAAGACTCATAATTTATCTGCCTTCTGCGGTTTGCATCCACACACGGCAAACAGCTGAACATAGAATCTGGAGTTTTCCTCTGTGTCCTGAGGTTTTTCTGTAGCCTTAAGAAATTATTTGGCATCCTGTTCAAAACTTTCTCGGTCTGCATTCCCAATAAGACAACAAAAGCATTTTTAATGACCTTGATGTGCTCTGCAGCTGCCTCAGAAGCCACTGCTGTCCTGTGCTGCAATCTAGGGTGGCTGCCTGCCACCTGCGTACTTACACACCTATGGTTAAAACTAAAAGCCATCAAATCCCACGGCAGCCCCGATGCTGTATAACTCCTTGGGAGGAAAGATGTGCATAGCAATGAACAGCTTTATCCAGTAGTCTCTAATTTAAGAGGAAATTTAAGTAAACTGCCACTTCCACATCAAAATGCAGAGGTGGCTACAGGCCACAGCCACCACCTCTGTAGCAGCTTTTCTCTGATAACAGAGCTGATTTATGCCTGGTCCTCAGGCATGATGATGAATGTGTCAAGGAATAGATATTCAGGTCCCATTATCAGCAAGGTTAGAAGACTTAAGAAATAGGCACAAAAGTTTTGCTGCTGTTGTGAAAGCAGCACGGTACACCTGGTGATTTGCGCTACAGCTGAGTCTGCGGCACTGAGTTTCTTAAAGATCTGGAAGCACAGCTAATTACATTCCTGAAGAGAATTCTGCAGGAGGGTGAGAATCAGCAGGATGATCTGAGTCCAGGAGTGCATTTAAGTTTCAGCCTAGTTGCATTAATAAATGGAGATTTTAGAAAAATGGAAGAGATTAACAGAGTAGATTGCTCCCCTATGAAATGCAAAACTGTATTATTGAAAGAGGAGCTTGTATTACTTCCTTTTTACTGCGTGGAGTTCTCCCATCCTTTGCCTGACTAGAAATAAGGACTGTTGACCAGGAACAGCAAGTCAGAGGCACTGCAGGTTTTGGCTTTCAGTATATATTCTCAGGCTACAGGCAAAAAAACCCAAAAAGGAGTAACTTCTTGAGTCATGAGTATGTGCAGCTCTTTTTGTGACATAGCCAGTTATTTTTTTATTTGTCTCAAGGAGGAATAAGCCTTATCTTTTGCATAACTAGACTTAAATGAAAGGAATAACAAACACAGAAATTTTTGAATTTTTTAAATTTTTGAACATTTTTTAGACATTTCTTTTGAAAGTAGCCCTTAGAAGCTCTTCTGTGTTCATATTTATCCTGAGATATGTTTGCACAAGAACCCGTCTTTTCAGCTAAATTCAGTGTCCTTGTCATCCTTCATACTTCATTCTATTTATATTTTAATATATTTATGATTATTAAGCAAAGTCTACTCAAGACAGAGGTTCTACCTTTAACCACTTTACCTCAGAACCCCCACTTCTTCTGCAGAGTGCAAACATCTCTAATTTGTCTCTCCAAACAAAGAGGCAAGGTTCTCCAATTCAAAATGTGTGACATTAAGGACAAACTCAATGTCTCAACAAAACTAATTTAAATTTCCTAATATAAGAAAGCAGCTGTGAATCGACTGCCTGGAGGCACAGGCGCTGTGGCACACTTAACAAATGGCCAAGCAGATGCCCCTGCTTGGATCCTCAAGAGACAGAAGGTGTTGTTTTTGTGCAACACATTGATACCTTTGGAGCTTCAGAAAATTACTACTGAGATCCCTCTGCATAGCAGCCAGAGCTTCTTAGGTATTCACACTAAGAGCTACAAAGTTTTATATATTCTGGTCTGAAGCACGTCTGCCTACTTTTCTTAGTGTTCAACCTTTTCGTGAGGTCTTAGGTCACCCCAAAATTGTTACTTCCTTCAGGATTTGCCATTCCTTGGGCTTCAATCTAATTTCCTGCCAGTATCAGAACAGGCAGCCATTTGACATGGCTGTAACATTTGTTGGGCTGGCTAAAAATGTTTTCACAGGTGTGAAATTTCCTGCTCTGGAAGCTTAAAGCATCTTAATGATGGAGGAGTGCTGAGGGGAGTTCTCACTGGCAGCTTCCCTGGTGCCATTTTAAGAAGACCTCTGTGATCTCTTTTCTAAGAAAAAGTTGGTTCTTACTCACAGCATGAGAGAGTGACCATTCTTTTACTGCCAGCTCGATAAGAAAGGTAAGGTCCATTATCACATCTAACAGAAAGGTTCAGGGAAGCCCAGTTCAATACAATGGACTTCCTCTGTAAACTTGGCAGGAGCATTTTGTGTCCTATTCAGTGAATTTCTGTACAGTGAGACCAAATAATTCTGCAGGACACATTTATGACTCCCTCAGTTGTGTACTGTTTCCTCTCATATATATTTATATATGCCCTATCCAGTACACTAGTCCATATTCCATGCTCTAGAAGAAGTGCAAGACCTTGTTCAGTTAATAAATCACTGTCCACTTTTGTCTACATTATTTTTCCACCCTTTTTTCACAAAATGATCCTTATCTTAAATACACTTTCCAGGGCTATATATGCAGTTCACGTTTCTTATTCAGAATCCTGCTTAACCATTATTGGACACACAGACTGAGCCATTGTTCTTTTAGAGACTGAAATATGCTCCTCTCCACTATTGTTGTTCTTGAGAGCTACAGTTATTGGACTTGGGGCTTTGTGGTTTGGGTGAATTATTGACTCCTTTATTCCTGCATCATAAAATCTGTAACTACACTTTCCTAAATGCCCTCACACTTCTCTCACTGCCCAAACAGCTAAAGTGCACCAGGCAATCTGTGATCACAGAAAAAGAGGTGTGTGAAGGACCAGAGCTAGGAATCTCTTTGGGTGTCAAGGACATAACACACAGTTTATAGTTTCTTTCAAAACACAAAATTCAAGATACAGTGTTTCTTCTGAATAGAAATTAAGTATTTTAGAGCTCTGTGAGGCTTAGGGGAAGGGGGTTGTTTTTGTGGGTGTTTTGAGGGGGCAGGGGACAGCATAATATAAGACAATTTCAGCCTGTTGGATCTTCAATGAGCAAGAAAGTCAGTCAATTTTGGAGCATTACAAACAGAGAACCATTATGAACTTTCCTTTTGCAAGCTGGAATTGCATTCTTGTCCTCTAGCTCATTAAAATAATGAAAAATTAAAATATTCAAAGGAAAAAGAAAGAATGAAAACAAAAAAAAAAAGAAAAAGCAAATTTTCTGCTGCACCAGCTCACATAGGGATTAGGTAATAACCTAAATCAGTCTAAGATTGAAGGTGAGACCAGAGAGTAACATTCCCTGTTTTTTCAGTAAGCAGCTAGATCAGCTACTCTCAGCTGTGAAATCTCACCTGGGGAAAAAGAAAAAAAACCCACAACACAAACAGAAGTCGGGGGGGGA
>WBMY01017452.1:781291-913340 GCA_013397315.1 Donacobius atricapilla | reverse complement strand
TTTTTTTTTTTCTTTTTTATCTTTGTTTTGGTTTGCTTGATTGGCTTTTTTTGTAGTTTTTTTGGTGGATATTTTTTGTTCTTGTGTTTTTGGGGGGTTTGGGAATTTTTTTTTTTCTTTTTTGAGGTTTTTGGGGAGAATCCTCTAGTAAGAAATTTACTTAGTTTTAATGGCAGATGATGTTAAACCAATGTGTTTTACAGGCATTCATCTCACCAGAGCATTGGAGAAGATCTTGGGTTTCACTGTAAGATTCCAGGGGAAAGGAAAGGACAGATAAAATTTTGTGATCTGTATTTTAATGAATACAGCAAACTTCCACTGACGCTTGTGATTTACAGTCCCTAGGACATGAGGATCTTTTCCTCTCAAAAAGAAGACAGTAAAGAGATTTTGCTGTGGATACAGTCAAAAGAGAAGAGCTCTAAAAGTCTGAGTCACACCACACACAGTGTAGAAGTCATTCCCAGCTGAGTAACTCTCTTCTCATGTGGGAGAGGAATATCGATATACTGATGCTGATATACTGTGCACATTAGTATGCCTATTTGACTTAATGCAAATATTGCATGCAGTATTCTCAGCCTTTTCAATTTCTCATTTTCAGGCTCTGTCAGAATCATTTCAGTTGGAAAAAACCTCTAAGACCACTGAGACCAAACTTTGAGCAATAAATGCTTATCTAATTAGCTAGATATTCTTAAATGTCTAGCTCAATTAAAATAAAATAAATTTATAAGTATACAAAGTTTGGGGTTTTTTTTTGTTGTTGTTGTGGGTTTTTTTTCCAAAAACATGTGCACCTAAAAAAGGAACATTTCCAGTCTGGACATTGTAATGCTGAATATATGTGAAAGTTAAATTGTTTGAAGAAAGAGGGCATTATCCTAAAAAAGCAGAATAATTATTGTATTAGAAAATCTACCAGGCAAAAAGTCTACTACTAAAAGTGAAAGTCAGAATTTCATGTAGATTTTATGCAACAGATGGCTGAAACCCAGGCTAAAAAAGATAATTAAGAAAGAGAAGATCTCAAGATTTCAGTAAATTGGTTCTTTTCTTCCTGTTGGATATACACCAGGTCTGATACTTTGGGAAACTGATGAGCACCTCCTACAATGAAGATGCTGAAAAAACTAATTTTCTCTACTCCTTCATGAGAAACCGAGTTCTGTCTGTCTGGAACTGACAGGTAAATACATATGAAGCCACCAAATACAGTCTGTGACCTTGGCCACACTAAAATCAATCTGAATGTAACGGTGAACTAAGGTTAATATTGATTAGAAAGGGAGAAAAGCACTAAAAAAATAAAAAAAGGAAAGGATAATCCTATTTGGCTCCCATGTCATCTGTTTTGTTCTATATGTATATTTTTTCTTTAAAAATGAGGAAGAAGGAAAGAATATAGATAACAAACTGCAAACTAAAAAAGGAAACACACCTGAATATAGATGAAAGATATCTGTAAAAACAAAGTGATAGGATCCAAACCTCATTATGTTGGAAAACACTCACACATTTGGATCATGAATGTCACCTAACTGTTTATTAGAATATATATCTCCTTTCTGCAGCTTGCTTTATCAAAATGCTTTATATACAGTACTCTGGAGCAATTTATGGTTAGATATGTTCTGACTTGTTATTACAAGAAAAACAGAAAGGAGAAATAATTGATTGTCAGAGTATTCAGAAAGTAGTTTCTATTCTTTCTGCAATAGGTACAGCGTTCTCAGGTTTAAAATAAAAAGATGAAACACAGACAATTTTTAAGCTGATAAACTATCTATGTGATTCTTCAGCTGTTTTTCTATCAACGAGTGTTCTGACAAATTATGATGCTTTCAGACCAGAACAGTGCAGTTAATGGAAACTTGGTGATCAGAAAGGTGAAAGCCCCCAATGTATCATTTAAAATTATAGTAGTTCTTCAAACAACTTCTAATGGAGGCTCAATTGCTGGTTTTTGTACATTCTTACTAATGAGCATATAGATGTACCCACATAATGTTTATTTTGCTGCTGACATTTGTAAAAATGCCTACTATTATTCAAGCGCATTTTTAAAGCACCTCTTTGTGTTTTGGAGCTTGCCAAAGACTGTGGTGTTTGTTTCCCCCAACCCAGGACACAAGTTTTTACTTGAAACAAGGTTTTGGTTCAAATGTTGAGATATCCTTTACACCACAAGTCTGATGAAGACAACTAACAGAGCAAAGCCTTGACATTTTGCGGCTAAGGCTAGAATGACCTAATGGCTAGTTGTCGCTGAAAAAGTCCATGTTTGTCCTGGTATTTCTGCCATTTCCATTTGACCAGAGCTGTCCCTGAATGATAATGATGCAGAGAATTGGTGCAGAGCTCACTGCTCATTTCTGTCATATAAAATTGACTTTTGTTGCAGCAATTATCAAAGAAGCCAAAGGGGTAATAAAAGTATAACTTACATGGAAAAAAAAAAATACAGGAATAATTTCTTGAGCAATGTGGTTTTAGATTGTTCCATAAAAGAGATTCTGGAGGCTGAATTACAAATATGCTTCTCTTCTTCTGCCCTTCATTTCCATCTTTACTGATTCCCACTAAAACTATGCGCAGTTTTGTCGGGGTGAGACCTTCACAGTAACATTACCAGAAACAATTCAAAACTGATCCATTCTATTTCAAATCCTCTGCCAAGCCTGAGTTTACCTTTTTCTAGCTCCTCCTTCTTGTCCTGACACACATCATATGTGTTTCCTTTTAATCATTACTTCATTCATGTTATCATAGGGAACATTCAATAGGGACAAACATTCATATGGGAAGCACATAAAGAAGGAAATATCTAGTAGTTCTAAGAACATGTTGGGGAAATTAAGCGAATTCAGTTTTGCATGCCAACAGTTTTCCTTGATCCTCCTTACTTCAGAAATAATTTAAAATATCTTTTGCTGGGGGGAACCTTTTGGAATGCATCCTCACTTAGCGGTCTGGTGTATCATAAGCTTACAAAAGAATTCCATGTAATGAGAAATTTCGTTGAAAAAAATCAAAATCTAATAAATTAATTACAATCAAGTGCAAACTTGGAAATTTTCTGCTATTTTAATAAATCTTGCCATACTGTGGCAAGAACTGGGAATCAGATGCAGCAGAGTTAAACTGATGGAGAAATTTTGACAGCAGCAAGAGAGTTAAAATATAATCCTGTAGTCACAATATGGATTTACACATGGAAAAATCACAGAGGAGGAAGATTGATGGGAGGCATGTTAATTTCCTATGCAATGTAAAGTCACCTAAGGAAAAGGTGAGGAATTTACTGAAGGAAAAGAATGAGGTGAGACATGGAAAGAGGAAAGGGAAAAATTTCTGCTGGGTCATAGATGGTATTAGAAACTAAAATGGTAATTCGTAAATAAACACCCATATCTCTGATGAGGGTTACTTGTTTTACAAGTTATTTTAGATTTATAATTGTATTTGTATTAATTGACTTTATGGCTTTTTATGAAGCTGTCTCACCTCAGGTCCTTCCTGCTCAGTGTTTGCACCATGTGTGGGCTGAAAAACACTGTCATGCATTTCTAGGTCTTTACTTTTAGGGTCTGGCAGCCTGACTCCACCATTAGATGGGGCCAGTCCCATTGGAATCCTTCAAAGAGCTGCATAGGATCAAAATCTCACTCTCTTTCCCACCTGAAAGATCATTGCACATGGAACTGTGCACCATTACCTCCCATCCTTTGTCTGTTTGAGCACCCAAGTCAAATGTTTTGAAAAAAGCAAGAGCTGTTTTAGCAACAAAACGCCCCAATTTTTGAAAAGTGTTTTAGCTGAGCTGTGCTACACCTGCGCATATGTTGGTTCTTGCAGCCTGTGGGATAAGCTTTTGTCTTCTCCTTATGAATCAAAGCTGAGGAGCAGTTCTAAGAGGACAGAGAAAAAATGCAAGTGTCAATGGAAGATATTCCTGTATTCAGTCATGTTTAGATGTTCCACCACAACAATGGCAAATCCTTCAGTTCTTAAAAGTGCTAACCAAACAGGGCTCTTTTCTTCAAAAGTGGGAAGTCTTTGATATTGATTAATGATATTGTAGAAATTTCCAGTGTGAGGTTTGATTTTGTGCTTGCCTTTAATAACAAAAAACAAAGCAAAAAACTTCACACAACCTTAAAGATTCAAGACAGTCAGAAGCGTCCTAAAAGGCCTCTGTTTAATCTGCAATCAAAAATTAACTCATGTTTATCTCACTTCACATGCACAGAAAGCATCCAGCCAATTTACCTTCTCAAGAGTTTTTTCATTTATTTCTTTGACTACAGGAGAAAAGCTTTCTACAAAGTTGTTTCCTTTCTAAGAACATATTTTATGACTTCAGAATTGAATCAGATCTGAAAATATCCAAGAAGGTAGAATTGGATCTTAATAGATGATTAAATACAGATATAATGTTTTCTTCTAGGATTTATTTTCATAGCAATTCAACAACCACATGAAATATTCAGTCTCTCTGTGTGTCTTGAGACTATATTGTTCCTACCTAAATTGATTTTGAATTATTTCTCAGCCATTGTTTAGCCTGCCAGTGGTAAATAAAGAGCCTAGAAATTACCATGGAAATTGTGACATCAGTTTTTGTATAAAATGAACAGGTTGTCTTGTTCTCTTGCACTGCAAAGGAGGTGTTGATTCCTCTGATTCTCAGGAGGAACAAGAACTAAGAGCTATGCAGGTATTAAGTGGGAGTGACACGAGCATCATGAGGAGCTGGGACAGTCAACTTGTACCTCACTGCCAACTGTCCTGCTCCATTTCAGCCTGGCAGCCTTTGATAAAGTTGGGGTCTTGCTATATGGATCTTAGCAGGTTCAAAGAAGTGCAATTCTTTCTTGACAATGGCATTGTAATCTTTTGTCTTTCCTCATGCTGTGCCTGTCACGAAGTTTGATGTTCCCTCTAACCTGTATCAAGCTATAAGATACTTCTCCCAGAGCTAAAGCCACCTAATTCACTAGCCTGAATTATATATATTCTGTCAGTAAAATTTAATTGTCAGTATTCCTTTTTAAGAATAGCTTTCCTAATATATTTATACAGTGGTTATAATTTGGAAATTTCTTCCATTAAAAAAAAACCAAAACAACCTACAAACAAGCAAACAAGCAAACCCACCCAGGAAAAACACTTACCATACTTTCCAAATATTTATTTCCAGTTCTAGTGGGGAAAACTGCTGAAACTCATTTTGCAAGACAGGAAGAACTGTCAAGAAAACATATCTGTAGTTACAAATAAAGCTGCACTCCTCTATCAGCAATTGCAACTATTAAACTGTGATTCTGATAAATAAATAATGAAAAAGTGATTATTTCAAAATTAAAATTACTTTACTTAAACCAGGCTGAGTTAGCTATCTACTGTGATTTCTGCGTATCCAGCTTCACAAAAACAGGATGTAGTTGCTGACACACCTATAGAATTTCTGTCCAGGGAGCTCAAAAAAGGAAATGAAGTTGGGTTATGAAATCATCATGAGCAAGATAATATGTCACAGAAAACAGTTTTTCCAGGTATGTTGAATATATGTAAAGCCGTTCTTAATTCTTCCAGGTTAATTTTTTTTAAATCTAGTTTCCATATTGCCTCTGGCTGATGAGGTTTTACCTTTGTAAAATCCTATCTCGAAAACATCACATCTGACTTGCAAGAACATGAAAATAGCAAGCTTGGCAACTAGAATGGAGACTGAAACCCTTCACAGCCTAATGATCACTTAAGCAAGTATTTCTTGGTTACTTTCTCTGAAGCAAAACCTGGATATTCAACCTGTTTTTCCACTTTTATCAGTACAAAACTATAACCAATTTACTTCCAAAGATTTGTGTTTCATATAATTCCATGCCCATGTTATATCACTTTGAAAACTTACATAAGAAAACTGAAATTACTGGCTACTGAGAATCCAACCCTCTTTTCTGCAAGTTAGAAAATCATTATCAGACATCTATCAGCGAAACATCAGTCATATAAAGTATGTATCATAAAATTCATGAAAGGTGCACAAGCATCATCACTTGCTTTTTCTGTTCCTTTTCACAGCTCCTAACATCCCTTCATCTCAACAAGATGCATGACTATATGCTAAGGACAATAGCAATTGCCTCACAGTGTGCATGGCAAGGTCAACCAGAGATTTCAGCTTGCATGGAAAGCAAAGAAAGCGTGGAAAGCATTTTCTCACCAAAATATGCACTAACAGTGTCATTACAGTCTGGAATGGCAGCTATCTTGATTTCATGTGAGAAAATATAAGCCTTTGAGGTTTTAGGCAGACTTTGGGAAAGGAAATAGATCTTAAAGAGATGTTCGGCATCTCTGAGGAAGGAGGAGTGAGAGTAGGGGAGTGAAGCAGAGCCTGCGAAGAGCAGAAGGGTGGGGGGAAGGTGTTTTATGGTTTGGTTTTATGCCTCTTTACTCTACTCTGATTTGTTTGGTAATTAAACTATTGTCCCCAGGCTGAGTCTGTTTTGTTGGTGACAGTATTTGCCANTACTGAGAATCCAAACCTCTTTTCCGCAAGTTAGAAAACCATTATCAGACATCTATCAGTGAAACATCAGTCATATANAGTGATCTCTCCCTGCCCCTATCCCAGCTCACCCATGACTCTACTGCTGCATTTTCTTTCCCCAGCTCAGCTGAGGAGAGGAGTGACAGAGCAGCTTTGGTGGGCACCACAGCCGGGCCAACCCAACCCAACATTGCCTGCCCTTGGCAATCTCTTTTCTTCCCCAAGAAAGACTTTGCTGAGGAGGGGAGACACACATGCACTCACATACATGTTTAAAATCCATAATTTCTGAGTGTCAGAGGCATGCAGGTCAGTAATAATCACTTTTATTTTTCTTTCCCCTCAAATGCAAAATTCTTTGGCTGTTGAGTTTTACTCTCTCTTAAATCATAGGCTGGAGCAAAGTTTGTTTTAACTTTTTAACCATAAGAATCCTGAAGAACTTCTAGCCAATATCAGTAATCGTTACTGACATTTTTCCTGAACTGATCAATAGAGAAATAGTCATCCATGTTCAGATTGACAGATCTACTATCAAACTAATTGGCTGATATTGGCAAGGTATTCTTTCAGATTTTATTTCTAGTTGAAGATTTAGACTCAAATACCTGAACTCTATTTACATTCATTCCATAGTGAGTAAGAAGGCTCATAAAAATAATAAGGAAAGAAATTGATGCTTTGTTTTTGAAGAGAGAAATCTTAAATCTGAAGGACAATTATACAGCTCATGGAGCTGAATGATCACACCACACAAAATGCATTATGTATTTTGCTCTGATGCCTTTTTTCAGAGAAAAAACTAAATTTGTTTCTCTGATGCCTCGTGATTTAAGAGGGATGAAATCACAGAGTATGACAGTTTGCTATGCACCAGGAGAAATCTTTTTGGACAATGCAAAAACTTACCAGTTTGAAAAGAACAAAGAGATTCTGCCGGCACAGGGAACACAATGCAACATTTATATTTGTCTTAATGCAGGATAGCTTTTTTTCACCATGCTACAGTTTAAAATCCAAACAGCCTTTGGTTTACTTACTGAGAAGGTGCAAAGAGAAGGATATTATCCACAGAATATCAAGCTGCTGCCCCTTGTCTGTGCCACATTTACTGCCTTGCATGTGCCTTGACCGTGTGGTAAATGCAAACTCTATAATCACTCCTCTGAACTATAGTTTTATATACAATACTTGCATTGCATTTCCAAAACAGCAATGACCTGTGTAACACTGGCAAATATTTATTTTCTGATGTATTCTTGGCATAAGGTCTGGTAACAACTAACCAGCTCAAGCTTCCAAATTACTGGGAGATTACAAAAAGGATGGTTTTCTTCCTTGTTTTGGGGAATACCTGGTAGGGTGACAAATCACTGTTTGAGACTATTGTTCACACTAGCAACCTTTATGCCCCATTGAGCAGACTTCATTTTAGCATCGGTTTCAAGCTCAGGAAATATAGCAATAAGACAAGTGTTTTAAAATGCATATATTTTTATTATTATTTCAGTGGATTTGTCATCATTCGTGCTGAAGGTCTTCTAAAACTGGGCAAAAAATGTAATTGAATTAGGTCATTTATTGTGGTTGCAGGAGAAGCTATACAGGGCTTATTCTGATTTGCTTGGATTGGCTGATGGCAAAGCTCCTTGGGACTGAGAAAAAAGGAAATAAAGAGAAAGTGGGAAAGAACAACAGAAAAATCTTTTTTTTAAGGACAAGGACAAAACATTTAGGTACAATTCAGTTTGCTTATATGGATTGTACCTTTAGTACACAGCCAGTTACCATGGCTACTCAAGTTTTAGACCATACATTTTGAGATGATATATCCAGAAAAGTAACTGAATATAATCAGCATCAAAGTGAAGATATGAAATTATGAGACTAATTAATTCTTCCTGTGGGCCTAATTTATCATTTGTGTCTGGTCATGTCGGGCTGCGCCAGTGTGACAGCTGGGATGCCCTGAAATGTGTGGAGCTCAGGTGCCACTCACACCAAACAGGCACTACTGCAGTGTGTTTTTTCTGGAGGGCGACCACAGATTCATCTCCAAAGAAATCGGGCAAAAGGAAAAACAAATGAGGGTGAAGATGAAGAGTAACCAAATCTCAATCCCAAACTGGGATTAGAAGAGAGGCACATCTGCTAATACAGATGTACACCTTCTTTTGAGGATAGCTAGCAGCAGAGGGATAATTTATGAATTTTCAGCCAACTCTGAACAGCAGGTTTTGTACATTCCCTTAATAATTAATTAATATTCATACTTAATCTTTTGTACTGATAGCAATAAATGTACTGATAATAATAAATACTGCAATGCTCAGCCTCCATGGGTTGCTACCACAGCCAAATTAAAACATATTTTTTATCAAAATTAAGATTTTAATGTCATAACCAATTTAAAATCTCTTGGACACCTAAACATACAGTGTTTAAAAGAAAGGGCCAAGAAATAAGTCTGACGACTGAACTCATGACTGTCCATCTTGTTTGCTTTTTAGCTCAATTTCTCACACATTTTTGGACGCCTCTAACTAACTCTAAGACCAATTTTCTACAGACAAAACTAGCCATAAACTTTCTAGAGCAAATTAACCTATGCTACCTAGTTTCAAAACCAGTTACTGGTACTTGGAGCTTCCTGTCCAAAAGAATTACTTAAAACAAACCAAGCCAAAGAGCACAAAAGCACAGCTTTGCACGTGCATGTGTTTAGATAGATATTGTGTATATATGTATATATATATATAAGCATTTCCCTCTTTTCAGATGCATATTTTATTTTTAAAATAAAATTATAGCTTCCATACCTACCTCTCTTTTATTAAACAATGATCAGAAGTGCCAACTGACTAGCACTGTAAAATTTCAATTGTTTTAAAAGCCTTTCTTTTCTTCCAGTTATATTGACATTAAATAAAATGAAAATATGAGACATCTTGGAAAGCAAAAGAAAAAGCTTGGGAGAATTTTTTTTCCCATTCTACTTATTTTTTTCTTTCAAAAATTTTTTTTTCTTTTCTCCATTTCTTATTTGTAATAAATGCCAAGTACTAAGGCCTGTAGCACTCATACATGTTCTGCATACTGTTCCATCAGTTGATTCTGTTAATTTTCAGAGGGGCTAAATAGACTAATGGTTAAAGGGATAAATATGAGATATATTTGCAGGACTGATGCCTCAATAAGCAAGCTTTAGAAAAACTGCAAAGCCATGCAATACTCTAATAAGAGGCCACCTGCCTGACTCCTGCGGGCCAGCTGCATACTCCAGTGATTTTCCGGGGTGGGTATGATGTTAACTACATGGCAGAGAGCGTGCTGGGGCCATCACACAGAGAGCAGTGATCCATGTGGCAGGGGGAAAAACAAAATAAGAAAAATGACATTTCAAGTCTGTGAATGCCCACTCTCACCCTTGACACAATGTTCTTGGTGCACTGTTCTAAATAGCATTTTAGAGCTAATGGAGTTCTCTGAATCCTATTTGCAACTTTACCTTAAGAAAGAAAAATTGCAGGAGCCTGGTCATAGTTGGATGAATAGGACAAACCGATACAGCATTCAGACAGCATTTTAATGCTTGAAATTCATGCTTTTGAAGGTGTTAGACATCTGCTGAGCATCAGTATTTTAAAATGCAAAAGAAGGAGAAAAAGCATGTTTTATTCTGCCAAGTGGTTACTGATGTTGTTCACTTTAGCAGCAATTTCTCCTTTTGCATCAGGAGATAACTATTTGGGTGATCATCTTTCTTATAATTCTCTCCTTTGAAAGCAAAACTAAGGCATTTGCTTTCCAAATAGAACACAAAATGTTGTGCCATGTAGTTTGGCTGTAAAGAGGAAGTAATTTATATTAGAAACAGTCTATTCAATCAGTTTTTGTTAATAAACTTTGGAAAATATCTGTACTATACTTCAGGGGATCTGCTTCTAATTGATGGAAGGACTGTGTTCTGATGTTTCTACTACCTGTGATGGAGGTAGATGGAAATATTCCAGAACTAGAAGTCTGCATGAGAAGTGTCCCCAGAAACAGGTACTGGGAGAACCTCTGGAGGCTCTTCTCTTACCTCTGATCCTGGCTAATTTTTAGAATCCTTTATAATCCCTCCTCACATTTTCCCAGAAGAAGACAATAGGGAAAAATATTCTAGTATCTAGAGTAGTTGTATTGGATCAGCAAAAATTAGGTTATACAGAACTCTGAGCAACTCTTCCTTTTATGAGAATGCTTACAGGTCATCCATAAATCCCTCTGGCAGGTGGGGCCTTTGTGCAGCCTCAAAATCTGTCCAGTACTTATTCATCTGGTAATTAGGTGATGATTAAAATGGGAAATCTCAGTAGGATTACAGAAGTACTGGGATAAATTCAGACATCTGTACAAGGGACAAACTGCCTGGAGAAGAGAACAGCCCCACACCTGGCTACATCCTCCTCTTAGGGAGTTGTAGAGAGCCATGAGGTTTCCTCTGAGACTCTTTTCCTCCATGCTAAACAGCCCCTGTCCTTTCTGTGCAGGATCAAGTATTTTTATGAGGTATGCCTAGAAGTCTTGGTCAAGTTTAGCACCCCTTCCTGACAGGGCCTTTCCCCACCCTTTTTATGTAAGGAACAGTGTTTCCTCTTTGCAATTCATATAGGTGAGATTGATAGATATGGAGAGGGGAAAAAAAAAAGTGAAATCTCTACAGAGAGCAGAAATTTATGGAGAATTACTTCATGTTCTCTATGACATCTCTTTGGGAAATGGGCAAAGCTCACAGTTTCAATCCAGCGTTTTTAACATGAGATGATAAATTCTTGTTTGCGTACACTATACTTCAAATCTTAAATATTTCAAATTACAGACCACTTCTTTCCAAGAAGAAGCACTGAGCAAACTGCAAAAACAGATATTCCAAAGATTTAGGGTACTTTAAATGTGGTACATTCCCTTTTACACTAGTTTTTATAGCAATTTGGCTGACATTCAACTGGGTTTAAAATACAGCAATTCAAT
The DNA here is from genome assembly GCA_013397315.1 of Donacobius atricapilla. Classification (NCBI taxonomy): domain Eukaryota; kingdom Metazoa; phylum Chordata; class Aves; order Passeriformes; family Mimidae; genus Donacobius; species Donacobius atricapilla. The sequence continues at coordinate 901,762 of WBMY01017452.1, read as the reverse complement.
TCAGGACACTCATCAATACAAAACTGAAAGCTAAAGTGTAAGTGATGTTCTGCAACATGATGTAATGGAACCTTGCCTATCAAATCATCTGAGCACAACAGATCTTTCTGCTATAGTTATAGTTTCTTCAAGGCCTTTGGCATAACACCATGATTCAGAACAAAAAGAACACATAAAATTTGGCGACAACAGTAATGTAACCACTTATCAAGTCTGAACTTTAAATGAAAAAAAAAAGGGGGGGAAAAAGGAGACATACGCTGAAGGGAACTGAAAGAATCCTGCAGAGTCCAGTCTGTTCAGCAAGTTTAAAGGAAAATTGAGAAATGATTGAGAGCTTAACTGCAAGTCAGCAGTGGAATGAGGGTAAAGTCAAGGAGAGAGTGTGATGGAGAAGATGGTAAGATCTTTGAGAAATGACTTAGGGCCTTCCTAAAAGACTGAAATTGAAGCGTCATGGTTATGACTTGTGAATCTTCTGGGTTTATTTTTGTTTGACATTGTCTGTACTATCTTCAGTACTTAATAGTATTTCTACCTTTACTGTATGATCAGATTTTAAAACTCATGTTTTTGGTCTTCAATTAGTTGATTTTACTCTTTTCTTGTGGTTGATTAGAAACGTTTTTAGTTAAAAGAAAAACCAAAAAACACACACACAAAAAAACATTACCAAGGCATGTACCATTAAAACAAGAGACTTTGGATATGAAATACCTGTAGGAAAAATCAGTGCATTTAGTCCTCCTTGATCATGAGATTCAGACCCAGCAGAATGTTTATGGGGAGCAGCTGAGGTCTCTTGGTCTGTTCAGCCTGAGGAGACTGAGGGGAGACCTCATTGCTGTGAAAATTCCTCAGGAGAGGAAGAGGAGGGGCTGACACTGACCTCTTCTCTGTGGTGCCTAGTGACAGGACCTGAGGGAATGGCATGAAATTGTGTCAGGAGAGATTTAGGCTGGGCATCAGGAAAAGGTTCCTCACCTAGAGGGTTGTTGGGCACTGGAAGAGAGTCCCCAGAGCCGTGGTCACGGCACCAAACCCGCTGGGGTTTAAGTGTTTGGAAATTACTCTTGGGCACATGGTGTGACTCTTGAAGATGTTCTATGCAGAGCCAGGAGCTGCACTCAATGATCCTTGTGGGTCCCTTCCAACTCTGGATATTCTGTGATTCTGTGAAAAGAGTCACTTTGTCTGAGCAGGATTGAAGGGCTATGGTATGCATTATGGCCGATTAAATAATCAGAAGGTCCCTTAAACTCTCTTAGATCTCACATAGAATTCAGTTCCATACAAATGTAACTGGAAAAAATCAAAGTCCAGGGAATATTTAAACATTTTAAACATTTCAGATTTCTGATTGACAGATGTTTATCACATCTTTAAATTACACTCAGGAATAATCCACAATTATAAAAAGAATGCAATAAATTATCAATTAACAGTTGATTATTCTCACACAAAACCTACAGATTTAAATTTCTAATGTACAGTAGTAGAAGGGTGTCACAGGATTAATGAGGGGTAACTAATGGAAATATTTTGCAAGTCTTGGTTAACAGCTTTGCCTTTGTATCCCTCTCAGGGCTAGACATCACTGGCACACTGACTTTGCCCAGACTCCACATCTCCCTGCATTGTGCAGTAAGTTTTAGAGATAACATTTAAAGATTCCTTCAATAAGCTTTCTTCCTCAAAGGGACACAGCCCATTTCTGCAAACTCCCAGGAGTGTTTAGTGATGATATTTTTTAGTTCTGTGATAAGGAAGGATTAAACTGTTTTCCTTGCTGTTGCTTCTCAGAGTGTGTGTGCTTAAAGTGCACACTAATAGAAAAAGGGTTGTATTACTCAGACTAGGAGGCAGGGCCACAGACATATCCATCATTCTTAAGCCAAAGGCTGAGAGACACAAGAATTAGTCTCTCATTTTCCCAGGAGTAGCAGGAAAGAAAAAATGTTCCTGGGTTTTTTCCTTCTAATTTTGCGGCAAAAGTTTCTATGAAGCTTCATTCAGAGTCCATAAGTATGGACATGAAATTGAATGTCCCTTAATTTAAAATGGGATGCAACTTATAGCAGCAGACCCTGACTGTGGACAACAAGTGAAGCATACTCTACATACTAATATGTGGTGGGAGAATAGGGGGCAGGCAGTGAATGGGCTAAGAATGTACACTGTGACAAACAGCCAGCAGCACATTCTGTTCCCAGCTTGGTGAAACCATAGGGAGAGATGCACAGCACAGTTTACCTGTGATACTGTTTGTTTTCTCCTTTCCACAGAGAACAGAGATTTTTCTTTTTTAAAGCAAAAAAAGAACATTTCAATTGGATCAAGAATAAAAGTGATTGTCATATATTTGTTTTTAAAACTACAAAAGGATTTAGGCTGTAAAGAGCTATTTCTTGACATCTTGCTATTAACTTTTTGTGACAAATAGTGTGTACAGTCCAGGCAAAGCACCAAACTTAAATGGTGACTTGTAGTAGTAATTTTCCCACTGGAAAAGGTAGATCTATTGATTTGCCTCTCCAAGAGTTTTCATTCTTCCTATGAAATTGAAGGATAAACATACTTTCCATTTCATAGCTTTGGACAAAAAGTATGAATACTGTACATTTTAGCACCATGTAGGGAGATAAGATCAGTGCAGTAAATTAATTTTCTCTTTCCATAGCAAAAAGAGCATCAACCCTGCAGAGAGTGTTTGAGAGCTGACATGATGGATCACAATGCAGTAGCTTTATTATGACTGTATTATGCAAATGTTTTTATGCAGTCTTTTAAAATGCATATGACAAAACCATTTTTGATGATTCACTGTACATAAAGACAGATTCTTGACTTCATGCAACCCCAATGACTTCTGTAAAGATGTGTGAGCTTATTAAGTAAATAAATACTTCTAACTACTTTTATTACACAAAAAGAGAATTACCATTTGTAAAAAAAACATAAGAAAGGGGATCCAACAAAACGACAGGAGGTATTCTTGAGCACTAATAGCAGAGTTTATACTACCATTCCTCATTCTTATGTTTGCATAAGTAAATACAAAACTAGGAGTAAACAATGCAGAAATGGCATCAGCCACATACAAATCTCTGGAATTACCTTCAGTTTGTGTCTCAAAACAGTGTCACAATCAGCAAAGCCCTTTTGAAAAACTGATCAGGTAACTCAATCCAGAACTCATTAGTCTCTCCCAGACTTACAGATCTACTGTTGAGAAGAGAATAGTTAAACATATTAACATATTCAAGGAAACCTTACTGGGATATAAAGTTGTGTCAGTCCTAATTTGTATCATTAACTTTTCATCTCCATCAGCTAAGTTTGGGCATAACACGTGCATTCTCAAAACTCAGAGCAACTTAAAAGTATTAGAGACACAAATCTGAAAGACAAACCCAGAATCTCTTTGGAGAGATTCAAGGAAGAGAACTCTGTGCTCGACTACTGAACAAAGCTGATCAAAAGCTCTTCAAAATTTGAGGAAGGGTTGAAGATCAAAATGCCAAAGTGGAATGAAATATGCTAGGGGAAATAAAGGGGAGTGACCATCTACATTGTTGTACAAGAAACTGGTTGGAACAGAGGACTCAGAATTAAGGCAGCAACCTTGAGACTGCTCAGGGTAGCAATGGACAGTAACAGATTTCTCACTTGCTCCATGATTTCTCACTTGCTCCATGAACCCAACCTAAACTGTAACTTCAGCTCTTTTAGCTGTGAAGGGAAAGGTTGTGAGGGTCCTGCACAAGGGTCAGGGCAATCCCAAGCACAAGAACAGGCCTGGTGAAGAATTGGTTGAGAGCAGCCCTTAAGGAGCAGAGCCTGGGGCTGTTGGTGGAAGGTCCACACAAGATGACAGTGTGCACTTCCCACTCAGTAAGGCAGCCCTGTCCTGGGCTGCATCCAAAGCCCCGTGGGCAGCAGGGCAGGGAGGGGATTCTGCCCCTCTGCCCCGCTCTGCTGAGACCCCACCTGCAGGGCTGCACCCAGCTCTGGGGGCCCAGCACAGCAAGGACAGGGACCTGCTGGAGCCAGGCCAGAGGAGGCACCAAGGGCATCAGAGGGATGGAGCAGCTCTGCTGCGAGGAAAGGCTGAGAGACCTGAGGCTGCTCATCCTGGGGAAGAGAAGGCTCTGGAGAGACCTTACAGAAGCCTTTCAGTACCCATTGGGGGCCTACAAGAAAGTAAAAAGGGGAAGAGTATGAGAGCATGTAATAATAGGACAAGGGGAAATGGTTTTAAATTGAAACAGGGTAGGTTTAGAGCATTTAGATATTAGGAAGAAATGTTTTTACAGTGAGGGTGATGAAGCTCTGGAACAGGTTATTTAGAGAAGCTGTGGATGCCCCAGCCGAAGGCCAGGCTGGATGGGCTCTGAGCAGCCTGGTCTAGTGAAATATATCTGTGCCATGGCAGGGGGTTTGGAACAAGATGATCTTTTAGGTCTCTTCAAACCCAGACCACTTTATGGTTCTATGATTATCTGTGCTTCTTAGGTCCAGCTCAGAACTGACATTGCCCAGTTCCCAGACACGTAGGTGTTCCCTCAACTGAAAGGGTAGGAAAAATAACACCTTTAATTACATACTTTAAAGTTAGCCAAGTCCTGGCTAATCCTAAAAGAACTGAATTTAGTGAAATCTTTTTGAACTTCTGAGTATGGTGCAGGAAGAAAAACAAAGAGACCACCTTTTCCCCAAATATCTGCACTTATTCACAATACAGGTGGTAATGAATTTTCTGTCACTATCAAACTGGAAAAGATTTAAGTAACTGAAAGGCACCATATTCAATTACCAAGTCTTCCAACCCATTCTAAAAAACAATCTGCCATGTACTAAATTGAAAATACTGTCTGATTTGCTGAGACATCAAAACTTCACAATTCCGAAAAGTTCTCGGTGTGACAGCTGTGATGAGTTGTTTGCTGCAGTGATATATTGCAGTAGGGAGGAGAGTGTGGAACAGGAAAAACAAGACAAAAAGAAGGTCACTAATCCAGGAGCTAAAGAAATATTTAGAAAAACAAAGATTTTCTTTGAAACTTCAGTTTACTGACACCAACTGTGACAGCAAGTATTTAACAAGACATGCCCATGATGCAGCTGGTCAGTCCTTCGATGCCCAAACAGTGTGTGCATAGGAGCATGTTGCCCTAAGATGTTACATATAATTTCATCTGAAAACTGTGATTTTCTGACCATTTCCAGAAGGAAACTAACATATCTAAATTGCTGAGCCTAAGAGATGCATTCAAAAGTCTCAGCTTTTTTTTCGTAATCAGAGGTGGACAATTTAGAAAGTGAACATGTAAGTAAACATAAAACAGATGTACCTATTTGTATTTCCAGGAGTTAATTGAAGTACATTAACTCCAGACAGGATGTGCAATAGTACTAGACAGCATGAATTCTCAGTAGCAGAAAACACTCATCATGGGGCCTGGAAGCAGCAGCATATTCAAACCCAAATTAGTGTTTGTTTATGTCTGAACCACTTAGGCACATTCCACCATCATTCATCTTCTTCCTTTCTTATTTGCAATCATGCCAGTTATCTGCAGGGCTCACTAGACTAAGTTAACAGGATAACCTACTCTAATCCTTTCTTTGCAGTCTCTTTTCTTGGGCGGTGCCGTTGCTCTGGGAGCAGAGGTGTGTGTTGGGGGCAGAGTCTTCTTGTTGAGCAGATTCTTCTTCCCTTCTCCAAAGTAGGCTGGAGCCCACTCCTGAAAAAGGTCTTTCAGAACCAGCGGACATCCCTTAATACTCTTTTATCAGGCTGTGGTTACTTGATTTTAAAGTCAAGTACTGAAGGGACAGAGAGATTATGCAATTTACACAAGGGGACACACAGTGAATTTGTACTACAGAGAGAACTCAGGCATTTCTCCAGGTTCATGCACAGCTTCTAGATCTCACATAAAACACAATTAAGCGCATCTCACACTGAGTCTGAGCTTTCTTTAAATTAGATGAGAAATTTCCAAGATATTTCTTTTGTGAAGTCCTAGCCTAAGCACAGAACAGGGAAACAATACTTGGAGGGGATTTGGAGGCCTGTTGATCACACCGGGTGAAACGAAGATTGGTGCTTCAATCAAAAAGATGGTGTGGGGTTTGTTTTGTGATGTTTCGGTTGGCTGTTTATTTGTTGGGTAATACTGTGTTTTTCCCCTTTGATCTGTAAAAAGTAAAGTCGTGGAATTAGTTTCAATATTTCAGATGATGTCACAGAAAAAGGAAAGAAACTGTACAAAAAGAGTCAGAGAAAGCTATCTAAGACATAAGAGGAAAATATCTTCCTCAAAACACGGGAGGACTTGTTAGTGAGCAAGCAAACTGAGCAAAGGGAAATCTCTATAAAGGGTAGTCAATTATATGGCCTTTTAATGGGGTGTGTAAAAGTAAGGAATGAGCTTCAGAGAGCTGGAGGAAGCATTTTGTACAGGTACTTGAAAAACCCTAGGGGTGAGATCAGGGTTAGTTCTACATCTTCAGGCTGTATATTGGTGTCTATGCCCTTATTTCTTCCTTTTTTCCTTTCCTTCAGATTAGGAATAAAACAAGGCTTTTGCTCAAAAAATGTATTAGGTTGTATTTGTATTCTGTACATAGAAATATATGTCTGGCAGAGTAAGAGTAAGAATCACTGCAGTACTTAACTGGAAGGGACTTGCATTAAAGGACAATTTTTCTCCCCTCCAGCACTTTGATTTTAATAATGTAGGGCTAAACTTCTGTTTTGCTACCTGAAAATTTCTGCAATATTACTGATATTCAATATCATTGATACTGATTTTTGCTCTCCCAGCAGGTGTCATGACAGAAACTGTGATCTCTAGCATCACCTGGTTCAGCCTGAGTGAGCTCAACAAAACATTATGCTCAATAAATAATTACTCCTTACACAATAAACAAGGCATAATTTTCCATTTTTCCTTCAGCTTCATAAAATCAAAAAATGGGCACACATTCTCATAAAAATGCCTCTGGAGGGAGACACAGCCCAAAAAGTAGCTTATACCAAACATAAGAAGATTAGAATTAAAATGTTCATAAAAATCTGAGTATGTCTGCTTTAAAATGTGCATCAAAATAGACAATAAACTAGTCTGGCTGGCTCTATGTTCTGCAGAATTTCTTTAACTCTTTATCCTACACTTCATGGAAAAAAAATATTGCTGTATTGCATTAGTTAACTGCTGCATTTAAAATAAGAATAATGATCGAAAGCATCAGGTTGCTTCCCTTCTACTTTCATAGTGGCCTTTTGAAGTGTTCTCATTGTGGGTTTTGGACGTGTGAAAGATCCCTCTTTTGCTTGATTACCTTAATTTCTTTGTACCCTGACACTGATCATATAGAATCTGATATTCACTCTGTGTGAGACCAAGCCTCTTACTCATGCAAAGTAACTGAAGATCAGGCTCTTCTGCTATATTCATTAATGTATATATGTTTTAAAATATAACAGGTCAGTGCAGATTTTTGTAGGCACATGCAAATTACTGAACGTGCTTATAAACCTTGTGTTATGAAACAGGAAATCATGAGGTTTGGGGTTGGGTTTTTTGGGGTTTTTTTTTCAAGATCCCCATTTAGAATTTTCGTACTATAACTAGAACAGTTTTGTGCTATACCATGAATTTATACAATGACAATGTCAGGATTTTGCCTATCTTGTTAGGTACATTGTATACTTTCTGCATCACTACAAAGCATATATTGGCTGAAAGAAGAACTAAGAGAGATAAACTATGGACAGGCAACATTTCCTCAGTGAAAATAGCATGAAAAGGAACAGTTTACAGAGTGATTCACTGGATCTGGAAGAACTTACGTATTAACATTTTCACATATGTAGTAATTATCTCAGCTGGGTTTCACACTGAAGCCCTCCTTTTCCCCTCAAACAACCAAGAGCATATGCAAATAATTCCCATGTCATTTGGACGATTTGATACTGCTGAAGCACAGTAATAGAATAGCAAAAAACAATTGCATTATCATGCAACCAAGGTGCATAAAGGTGTTCCCAAGACATCTATCTTGTGGTAAGTTCACTTTATCTGGCTGCCAAACCACCAGCTGCTTTCTTGCTCCCCTTCCTCAGAGGACAGGGAGGAGAAAAATAAGATTGAAAAGCTTGTGTTTGCAACAGACTTGACTTGAAGGCTGTGGCCAGTCCATGACAATTCCTATCTGCAGTTCCTTCATCCTCACGCTTTTCCCCTACTCCAGTGTGGTAACAGAGGAGCTATGGCCACCCCTCACAGCCCCTACCAGACCAAGGGCACCTACAATCAATACCTCAGATTTCCAGATTTTTTTGAGAACCCTAAAATCAACCAAGATCTTTTTTTTTTTTTTTTTTTAAGTGGCTTTACTTTTTCAAACCAGGATGATGGAAAAGGCAGTACATTCCTAGCCTAGAAGTATACCTTTGCATTATAAGCAATAAAGACAAAACATTCCTGAGAAGTCAATGCCAATTTCACTCAGGAAGAAAAGGTCTTCTTGCTCAATGTACCTGAATTTGTGCTTTCCTACAGAGGTGTCTTACAGTGCAAGAAGATGAGAGCACCATGGGTGAGGAATCGCTGCGGGTACGACTCTCTCAGGACAGATACAGGATTCAGACTAGGATTCCTGTCCCACTGCCCTGATCCTTTTTGTCAAAGCAGTAAACTTTTCTGACTTCTGGCTGTGGCTGAAGCACACTGGGAACAGTGTGGCACATCTGAACATGTGTGAGCTGGAAACTGCTGGAAACTACAGTGATTTGCCCTTTTTGAAGAACCCTAGGGATGGGGACTGAGAGAACTGCCACAATCCTCTGGACCAAACTCTTCCGCAGAAACATTCTCACTGTGGAGGTGATGCTGACATCCCATGGTATCCATACATCAAGATGAATTCCCCCTGCAGGTTTTCAGTTCCCAGTCAGTGTTTGGAGAGACCATGAACACAAAAGCAAGAAATAACTATGTATTTCTTTTAATACACAGCACTAGGCTTCTTTGAGAGGGATTCATAGCTTGGCTTCCTAAATGCAGAAATTATGCAGAGCTAGTCAGTCCTGAAAAACAGAAACCAAATGGGCACTTTTAGACAGCTATGAAATAGGCACTGCATGATTCCACACACTACAAGGCAAAGAGATGCTGATTATTTATCACCATGGTTTGTAAAGCAAGTGTAAAATGTTAATCCTTTATGTAATACTTCATTACACTTCCTTTGCAAAAATGAAATTGCTTCATAGCTCACAAAGATCATCTCATTAAAAAAAGAGGAAGATCTAAGATCAAAGGGATCAATTTCTTACTCTCTGTGTATAAATGTTTAATCTGTTTATAGTAAAAGTGGGAAAAAATAAATTATTTCAGACTCTAGGACTAATGCTTCACTGGTAGGCTGCACAAACTCAGAGTAAGAAAATTACAAGGCAACTCAGAGTAGGAAAATTACAAGGCAAAGGGAAGCAGAGCATCAAATATATTCAGGAAAACAAAACCAAATGAATCAAACAATAAACCTCCAGCCAAAAAACATAACCAAACAAAACCCAAGATACCTACTGCCCAAAGCCCAAACACAGAGGGAAACTGAGTTTTGACCTTGTTTACAACTTTACACTAGTAAATTTCAACCAAATTGCTTGGTATCATGCTTAAAACTTAAAGACAGTTAATCCAAATGTCCAAATGCTTTGTCTAAGTTTTGGAGGTTTTTTGTTTGTTTGTTTGTTTTCCAATTGCAGTTATTGCACAGGTCCCCACAAGAGCAGAAGTTCATGTGTAATACATGGAAGGAGGTTCAGAACTAAAACCTATCACAGAGAACAATGTCCTTTTTGTAATCCAAGGCACTTTCCAGGCAAGGATAACAGATTCAGTCTGTGAAAAATATTGCTTTTCAAGGTGGTGGCATTCAGGAGAGGAAGGAGTAGGTAAATGCAAGCTACAGTCAATATCCTCAAATATCATAGGGAAATTTTCCTGCTGCCACCAGCACACCTGCAGCAGAGCAGCCGTTCCCTTGGACCTGTAGCATGGGGCACACAGGATCCCAGGGTTTGGAGCTGAGTCCAGTCATTAACCCAGCACTGCCAGGCCCACCCCCAAACCACATCCCCCAGTGACTCCTCTGTGTGTCTTTTTGAACTCTTTCAGGGACAGTGATTGCACCTCTTCCCTGAGCAGCCTCTTATAAAGCCCGACCACCTCTTCAGGGAAGAAATTTTCCCTAATGTCACATCTTAATTTCCCCTGGTGCAACCTGAGGCCGTGTCCTCTTGTCCTGTCATTTGTTAGCAGTATAAGACACCAACCCCACCTGGCTAAAAACTCCTTTCAGGTCTCCTCTGAGCCTCCTTTTCTCCAGGCTAAGCACCCCCAGTTCCCTCAGCCGCTTCTCATCAGACTTGTGCTTCAGACCTTTCCCAGCTCTGTTGCCCTTCTCTGGACATGCTCCAGTGTCCTTCTTGCAGTGAGGAGCCCAGAATTGAACACAGGGTGGAAGGTGTGCCCTCAGCAGTGCCCAGAGCAGAGGGACAATCCCTGCCCTGCTCCTGCTGCCACAGCACTGCTGATCCAGGCCAGGTGCCATTGGCCCTCTTGGCCACCTGGGCAGGGCTGGCTCCTGTTCAGCTGTAACCAGCACCCCCAGGACCTTTCCTGATGGGCAGTTTTCCAGCCACTTTTCCCCAAGCCTGTAACGCTGCCTGGGGTTGCTGTGACCCAGGTGCAGGACCCAGCATTTGGCCTTGTTGGACCTCTTGCTGTGTACAGCGCACCACACCTAGCAGATCTTTATCAGAACCAGGCCAGGGGCTAAGAACCTGCCCTATTGACAAAAATATCTCTGCAAGTTTTCTGTAAACGCAGTAAATGAGGCTCTCACAGCCTAATTTACATGGATTTCGTATGATCTCCCTCTAATATGGATAAATGAGAAACAATTAACTGTGTGATGGAGCCAGAAGATTAAAATCAGCCAAGGAGGAAGGTTAGCATAGTGATACTTGTACTAACCAGCAGGGCTTCAGTTCGTTAAGCAGTGGGATATCTTTGTGCACATTTGCTCCAGATCAATTATAAGGTGCTTGGAGGAGGCCCAGTGTGCACTCATCAGCTGCTGAGTAGTCACAGGAGGCTATGCAGGTATGCCCTTGATCCTGGCAGAGAAGCATTTGCAGCAAAGGGTTTTGCTGTGATCTGTGACATACACACGCTCACCACTCCCCTCTCTCCCCCCACTGCCCCCTCCAGAGTGAAACACCTGCAGGGCTTTGTCACATGGAATTATTAGGAACGAAGGTTAAAGGCCCTATTTAGAGAAGGGTCTGGATGTACTGGAGATTGTGTAAGCATATATTATATTAAATTCATATCCTAATCATAGCATAGGCAAAATATATAGATAAGGGGAGGAAGGGAGGAAGCAAGGAAATGGAAACGTGGGAAAGGAACATGCAAGAGTCAGCAATGCAATAGCTCTGTCAGTATCTGTACAGAAAATGTTATTTCCTACTCTAAACCTCTTCTCTTTAGGCTAAGAGAATTTCACTAGTGAAACTACAGCTCTGAGAAATTCACCAAATCTTTCAGAACTTACCTTAATTGTTCTATTCCTTCGATCATCTCTGGAAATACTTGCTACTGCAAATGACCTGCTGAACTTTCTCACTCTAACATAATGCAATATTATTTACTTTGCATGTATACGCATTACCAAATGTGCCTGCAATAACTTCTGAAGTAATTTTGTTGTTCCAAAATCTTTGTTTGCATTTCTTATTCAGTATATGAAATCCACCTTTTCTCTTCCTACTCTGACCTTATCTTATCCCCAAATATATCAGCCGACAGATGAAGCTCTCATACAAATTCCCTGAGCAGGAACAGAAGCCTGGCAGTTATTGTGAGAGGAATTCAATATCTACAGAGAGGAAGATTTCAAAAGGATGAATGAGAATTTATACCTCAAATTGAATTTTCTATTAAATACAGCAGTTGCTAAAAATAGATTGGCCCTTAATACAAACAACCTCTGATTTTTGCATGCATTTATTTTACTCCATGAAGATAATTTCTTACTTCTTCTCACCACACCCTAGGATTCTCCTCTCTCATCTACTCCCTACACATTGCATCCTTCAGCCAAGATTTCCATCTCAGATTTCTTGACCTTTCCTCCCTTCTATTGAACGTCTCCACTCATCCCACTTTTAGATAAAATGTGTTCTGTCTCACACCTATCCTATGTCTTAAGCTGTGGAATGTTAGATTCCCCACACTAATTTTCTGACTGTGTTGTGGAGGAGGTGTTGGAATCATTGTCTATCACTGGCAAAAGCTTTGTCTGCTGGCTTTCCTGAGCATGAGTCATCATCTCCCATATCACCTCTTCCTGACTCTTTCAGCAAAGTCTGATTTTTTTTTTAACCATGTTCAAAATGTATGGGGCAGGAAAAAGGAAAACAGACTGAACCAATAAGTAAAGCAGGGACTGAAATCCACTGCTTCATTTATCACATGGCCATTTGATAAAAGAATCTGCTTCTGCATCACTCATTAATCATTTTGTAACATAATTTGAGTAGGATGAGTGGAGTCCCATCTCAGACTGTTACTCAGCTGAACACTAGGAGACGTGAAGTAAATTCTTGGAAGGACGGCATTTGATAAGTACAAATTAGACAGCAGCAGAGAACATCCCTTTCAAGAACCTAGGTCTTGCTGTATGAGTTTCAGTCCCTCTGAAAACAGTTTTCTAATAATTTTACCTTTTTCTTCTGTTGGACAGTTTTACTGGAGTGCAGTAAGAAGCTATCCTTTCTTAATCACAAAAGTAACTTTCAACTGACAGGCCAGAGAGGTTGGTTGTGGATCTACATCTCAGGCTGTTGCTTGTAAACTCTAGCATTTACAGGCTTTAAGGTTTTGTAGAAGCTGCATTTGTCTCTGCAGAGCTATGTCTATTCAGACTGATAATAATGAGAATGCTTAGGGTTATTAAAATCCCTAAATAATATATCTGCTGTGGTTAACAAATAGCTTCACTGTAGTCTAATAGCTATTTATTAACATAACGAAAATTAATTATGAGGTGGCTTATTCATGCAATCAAAAAAAATCAGTTAAGATGAGAAAGATGAATAGAATTTATGTTTTACCTATTTTATTAAGAGATAAACAGATACATCACGACAATTAATGTGACTTGCTAATTAATAAACAATCTTCGCAATGGTAATTTCTGTTGTAATTTTGCATTTGGGTGGCTCATACAAAACCAGGCAGGCTTTCAACTCTGTGAGCTAATTTTTGCTCACCCTGTTTTTCTCCCCTCCTCCTTTATGTTTATGATTCCTATCATCATCATTATCATGAGCTATTTGCCATGTAGCACTACTTTTTTTACCATACAAAACCTTATTTTTAAAAAGCACTTTCCTGTATAATGTTGTATCCCACATTACTCTACAAGAATTTCACTCAACAATACCAAAGCTACACAGCATGAAAGAAGGAAAACAGTGAATTACTGCATTTTCTGCATCTGACTGAAGAAGTAGAAGGATTAGGCTGGATGCCAAAAGGAAAAAGAAAAATGTTAAAGCCACAGACTATGGAGAAAAGATCTACTTTCTGATTCATTGTTGCATAGATGATGACAAAAAAAAAAAAAAAAAAGATTACGTCTTCAACAACTTTCTGTACCTAAATTTGGGCAATTTACCTTCAAAAAGCCTTCAGTTCACTCATTCGATGGTTGATCTGCAGGTCTGAGATATCAAGGGACACCAAACTGGGGATTAGCAATCCTAGCCAGTGTGGAGTGGTTTATAAAATAATATTAGTCCTACTTAGGCTATATATTTTCTGGGTAGATGATGTTAGAAGCAAAAAAGAAGGAAAAGGATTAGGACAAAATCTTCTGGGTACAGGGAAATGCTATTGAATTCTCAAAGAAACATCAAGGAGAGAGGAAAGCTGACAGTTTCAGGAAACTTTGCAGTCAGATTTTTCTTCATAGAGATGGAGGCAGACGGATTTTGTCTAGGCCTGATTGTATGCAAGTTTAGCCTATGCAAAAATTCATAATTTATAGAGGAGTGATGTAAAACATGCAAAAATGTTTAGGGAAGTTTTTATTGACTTTAATTGGCTTGGATCAACTTTTAAAAACTCTTAAAATACTTCTAAAAAAGTATTTCCCAGCTGACAAGCAAATGTTGCATTACCCTTTGCCAAACACAGCATATCTCCCTGTTCGGCCTCTTCTCTTTTATTTCTGTTTCATGGTAAAAGATATTTGGTGTTGAGACTCAGACCACAAAGCTTGCAGTACTCCAAAGTTGGGAAAAAGGAAAGTCCTCTGTAGAGCACTACCCTTCAATCTCTTTAGTGACACTCATGACAGCTTTGCTACTAGTTTGCTACTACTTTCTCCTCTTGCAGTAACCCTTTTTAAGAAAAATATATTGATTTTTTTTTTTCCCCATCATGTTTGGGTAGAAATTTCACCATGGAAAAGTGTAAAGGGAATAATGTAATGCCTGAAATTGTATAAACCCAGTTCTCAGAGACCGTGTTCTGTACTTATTCCTTGGTGAATTGACTGATTGTAGATAATAGTAACACTTAAAAGATGAACCTGGGCATAGTTCAACCTTTTCCTACATGCAAACCTTTTCAAGAGATGGGGCTGCACTGGGTGACATAGCAGCACCTGATGATTCTATGATTCTATGAATATTGCTAGTGGTCAGTAAGGAGGGGCAATAATTCTCTTACTTGAAATTTGTGCTAAACCAGAGGAAATAAGTCCCTTATGTTTTCCTGAAGAGGGAATATGACTATCCATCATACATTTCAAGAATCATGGAATGTTTTTTCTTGGAATGGACCTTAAAGGTCATCTTGTAGCAACCCCCTTTCATTAGATCACATTGGTCAAAGCCCCATCCAATCTGCCCTTGAACACTTCCAGGCATGGGGCATCCACAAAATCTCCAGGCAGCCTGTTCCAGTGGCTCACCAACGTTTGTCAACTCTTTTATATTTTTATGTTCCACAATAAATATTTTATACCAGGTCTGGTAGCGTATTTGAGCAGGAAGCCTAAAGCAAATACTGTGGCACTCTGGTGCATATAAGCATTTTTTTTAACCTCCATTTTTAAAATTCCAAATAGTTTTCTCCAATAAAAAAGGAATGGAGGACACCAAATCTCTGGAGCAATGGTGAGCTTGAGATTCAAAAGAACAGCAACCCTGGGACTACAGGCTGTCAGAAAAAAACATGAATATATAATCTCCTGAGAAATATAATAACCTCAGCCTGCCATGGTTCTGACCTCTTTTCTGGCCCTTAGAGCCCTTTCATTTTTTTGTTTATTTTTTTTTATATTTATTTAAATCTCCCATGCTCCCCTTTCAAACATTTATTTTAATAAAAATTTCCAGTTCTCTGAGTTTTCCAAATGCTCTCAACTTTGGCTTAATAATATAATGGAAGTACAGGCTGAACACTGAACTCCAGCACTCTGAAGGGTGAACATGATAAATATGGAACTTAATGATGGGTAACTGGCTTTGATGCAGTTTCATCAATCAGAAAGAGATAAACTACTTTCTCCTCTTGCAGTAACCCTTTTTAAGAAAAATGTATTGATTTTTTTTTTTTCCATCAGATAGACATATTAACCAGCAAGGCATACAATGCATTCCCCTGTCTTCAGGGGCATTTTGAGCAGAGATTGATTTTTTTGGCCCTATGGGAAAACAGTCGCTATTGAGTGATAAACTCCAAAAAAAAAAAAGTGTCCTTCCTCTTGCACTGCTGCCAGAGGCGCAGAATTAACATTCACAAATTTAATTTATGAAAGAAAAGTAAAAGAATACTTTTCCCCCAACACACCCCTCCCAGTAAAACTTTTGATTTGTGAGCACAGGAGTTCATGGCAGGAGAGTGGATATGCTAGTAAAATTAAAGAGAAGCATATTTGATTGCTGTAATCTTCCATTAATGAGCCTATCTGTACAGTAATTGGGCGATACAGCCCACTCAGGCCCCTTTGTGGCTGATCATTAAAGATCCCATGGCACTCTTCACAAGGGTAGACTTATCCTCCCTGTCCTTGCCAACTTCAATCACAAGAGAAAATTTTGTTCTGCCTATCTGTATTTTCCCTGCAGTTTTATCTGGATAAGATTTTGCTTTTCATTTCCTCTACAAAAACTGTTGTATAATGTTTCTGTGCGCTATTAGAGAGCTGCGGTTTTCCATTCTGAAGATTACAATATCAGATTAAATTATTTCTGTATTATGGATATGACAAAATGTTACAATAGTCTTTTGGAAGTTCGTGCTACTTACTTAGGTGAATAAGAATAGGTTGATTTAATTCTCAGCTGAAAAGTGGGACTACAATAGGACAACTGCTTTTCCCCATTTTGATGGCTCCAATTTAGAAACTTTGCAGAAAAGAGCAGAATTTGACCTGTGGAATCAGCATAATTTGAGAATGTGCTTGAGCAGAGAGAAACAAAATTCAAAACCAAAAATACTGGCTACACAGGAATTGCTGTGCTGCCAAGTGATCTGGGCACCATGGATGCATGAATTTTAAATGCACCTGTACACTGGTAAAAAGACATACTTTTTATGTTGGCTTCTATAAGTTAATATACATAATGACAATTTTGTCTAGAAAAGTTAATTATCTTGTATAATAAAATTGTAGTCAGTGCAATGGTAGTTTCTAATTTAAACCATGTGGTCTTCCTGAAGGAAGGACTGGAAACTTGACTCTGTCCTGACTCACAGTAAAGCCTGGCTGTTGAGAAATCCTTGACTTCAATAAGAACTTCATAAAACGTGGTAAGGTTGTGACTAATTTATGTGTTGGGTTTTCTGTTTTTTTTTTTTTTTCTTATGGCTACTCACCCACTGAAGGAAGGCAGAAATTTAAATTCAGCTTTTAAATAAAAAAACCTCTGATAATTTCTGAAGTAGTATAGAACACCTTGTGGTGCGATAGGTAACCTTATTTGTTTCTCTTTGCAAGAGTTTTGCTAAAAGCATAGGATGAAAAATGAAACTGTTTAGAATTTTTTTTTCCCTGTCTTTTCAGGCAAATTATCCCCTAACTTTCTATCCGGTCTTCTTTTCTTCATGCATATTCACTGCATACCATCTTATTAATGAAAATGTCTCTATAAATGTTTTGTTGAGCAGTCACCATGGTGCTATAATGATGTCTTAGATTTACTTGCCAAAACCTCCTCCCATCAGGAAACGGCACCACATGAATACTTGTACCACACACCGGTGAAGGCAGTGCAGAAACTAAAAGCAGGAGCAGCTTGTATTAGCACTCCCACCATAGAAATGCTGCCAATTTGTGTGACATTTTAAGGGCCAGATTATGAACAGCAGCCCTTGAGGCACAGGGAGATGTGGGGTGCTGAAGAGAAGGAACACGACAAAGCAGAGGTGCCATTGTGGCTTCTCTCCTCTTTCGGATCACTGGGAGAGGAGGCAGGTCCAAAGGCCAGGCTCATAAGTCTGCGTCACCCAAGGGATGTGTGACAAGCTCCTCAGCATTATTAAAACTCGCTTTGCACTATTTTTTAGTCTCTACATACTTGCATCCTAATTCATCAGCTGCTTCCACATCAACATCACAGGCTACAGTAACAAGCTTTGCCACTGGAATCAAGTGACAGAGGATGGAGAGGCAGAAGGACGGAAAGACTTCTCAGGGACCCTTCAACCTGTTAGAAAGATCTAGAGGGTCAGAGTTCCCTTCTTCATTAAATCTCCTTTCCCACAAATCATTGCATAATAAGTCAAATATTTGTAGCAATGAGACACTTTCCAACCTAGATTTTGTAATCATGTAATAGATAAGTGCTGAAAGTGCATTTTGGATGATCAGAAAAATTGCACACCACCTTGGTATTGCAGAGATAAAACTTATTGAAATTTCCATATCCCCTGTGAATAAACCCCAAATCAGAAGAAAGTAAGTTTTGAAAACAGCATTTTCTTATAGGTTTGTTTTGTTGTTGTTGTTGTGGTTTTGTTGTTGTTTTTTGCTTCCTTTCACAGGCAGGATAGCATAAGGGAAGCAAGTCTTTTATAAGAACAAAATGTAGAGAGTTTTGGTTAGAAAAGAAGTCATAAATTCAAATCTGCTCATACCTCAGTGGATTATTCAACTCTAATTAGGATATCATTTAAGTCATTAGCAAGACAAATGTTCAGATTGAAATGGAATATAGCTTATGTTTATACAATGAAGTTTTAATATTAAAGGTTCTTAGAGATGAAATGCCTAAATTCCCAATTGGGAAAATATCTTTTTGTTGTTGTTGGACTGTGATCAGTTTTCTAATATCTTGAAGATCATTCAAGTTTAATCAACTCTTGACCGCATTAGAAAGCCATGAGATCATGACATTTCAAATCTTACACTGAAACTGTACATATGTTTGCAAATTAAACAAAGAATTCCCAGTCTCAAATATTAATCTCCAAACATCAATTTAAATCAACTGACGCCTAATTCCTGTGGTATTCAGCCCATAACAAATTTCTAAAATTTTAATAAGTGAGATTTAATGTCTGGGAGATTTTTTTCATAGCAAACTATATTAAAAATATAACAGTAGTCATTGACTTTGAAATAGACATTTTCTGAAGTTAATATCCTAAGGTCTTTTCCAATTGTATAATCTTCTAGTCAGGCAAGAGCTTAGGGTTTCTTTACAGTCATACCTCTCTCTCAAGACCATACTTTCTGTACTTCAGCATTTTCTTAACTGTAGTTGGAGGTATAGTTTTGTTTGAATAAACCTCTAAAACGTGTGCACGGTGTTAGAGTGTCTCTAAGTGGTTTTTAAGTTCCATGTCATCTAACTATCTCAGCTATGGTGATAATCTCAAACATTCAAAAATTCAAGCCAGAATTTTTTTTGCAACTGATGGAAGCAGACTCTCACACTGCATACACCAACCTAAAGAAATCATAATTCAGGTAAGTATTACAAAATTATTTCCTTGTTCTTCAGTAATAAAATTACTTTCAGGAAGAAAGTTCTTTAAAAAGAAACATCTACCAGGAATATTTACCTCCTCTCTCCCCTAATCCCTGACATTATTCACATCTAGAGAAAAAAGAAAAGGGGAAAAATCCCCAAAACTCCCACCACAAACGAAAAACCCTAGATTTCTTAATTTTTCAGTAACTAGATTTCTTAATTTCTTAAATCTTCCCAGGACCATAAGTCATAGGAGTAAAGCTATAATTCAGTGATACATACCAGCTTATCAGTTAAGTGCAATTCTGTTGACTACAAATAAAATCCTGAACCATTCCTTCTTCTATTTGGTTCCAAAGGGGACAATCCAGATGGCCACCCACACAGAGAAGATGCTCTTCATGACATGAAGTGTCTGATTTTTTTGGTGAAAGTGAAAGCTGTATTTGATCAAAGTAACATTAGGCACGGTTTTGGATGAAGAAAAATTATCCATAGATAACAGAAAAAATCTGAAAGAAGATTATAGTCATATTAAAACACTGTAAATGCAGTCTAATAGTGCTCTTTACCTTAGGATTTTCAGAGTCTGTTACAGATTCTAGGAAGTTCAGTCAGTATAACTTTCTCTGTAGAAATAAAGGGCCTAAACTCCAGGGACAGAAATGTTGGAGAGGGGCTGTGGTTTCACACTAAGTTTCCAGCAGGAACTATACCTTGTTCAGAGGGATTTTCTCTCCACCATACTTCTACAGCTGCCCAACAACTGCTCTGGAAGACACTGGGGTGTAATACTGAAATAAATCTTTTTTTTGAGATGCCTCTCATAAACTGTTAATGAGAATAACTTCTCGCCTTTATTCAGTCTTGTTAATAAGGGTGATAAAGAAAGTTAAGGCTCTGAACTCTGTGTTTCCCTCAGAAGGTCTTGAGCAAATTTTTATTTTTGGATTGACTGGGCTGAAGAAGGCTAAGGTGTCTCAGTCAAAAACATATATTTGAGTTAAAGCTAAGCTTGGATATATACTGTGAGATCTTATAGCTCAAGGTCACTCCTTGCTGGAATTTTTTTTTTTTGGTTGGTTTGGTGTTTTTTGTTTGTGGTTTTTGTTCCCTTTTAAAAATGTACACAGGATTATACAACTTCTTTATTTGCTGTTTCTTTGGCCTCTGCAGTAGCTTAAAAAGTAGCATTAACGTGTGAAGACAAATTTATGCACACAGATCTTCCCTCTTGCTCTAAAGTGCTCTGATTTACTTCACATACCAACTGAAAGGCGCTGCATAGTTCATTAACTGAGTTTTTACTTAAGATCATCATTACTATGCCCAGCTCCTTGCAAATGAGATACACTTAGGGCTGTTATTTCTACTTTTTGTGCTCAGGGGCTGGTGTTATTTGAATTCCCTGAGACAGAAGTGTTTAATTCACCAATTCACTTTTGAAGACAGGTATTGAATGACCTTTAAACGCTACACTTGTTGCCATGTACACATTAGGAGAGGATTAATGCTTAAAACTCACCTGCTGACCTACAGAGGCAATACCTACAACAGCACCTGCAATGGTCTCTGTAGCTAGCCAACATCTTTGATATTCCAGCAGAATTCCCCCTGCTTCTAATTTGTAAGTGATACTAAGTGGTTTTAGATGTTAATAAAAAGAAGAAGCAGAAACAATAGAATACGTTCCTTAAAACCCACTGTAATTCCAAACTGCTTTCCAAAAATCACTGAGGTTTGTATATATACACTTCAATAAGAAAACAAATAGTCTGAGATAACTACTTTACTCAGGTGTGCAATTCTGACATGCTAGCCAGAAAAGACAAAATAAGCGAGACATGAAAATCTTTTATTGTTATGTTACTCTGTAGGAGAAAAGAAGCATTGGATTCTTTTTCCCCCATTCTTGCTGAAATACAATTCATCAGTCTAAAATCCAAACACTTGTCAGAAAGGATAGCTTTTACATGTTTGTGTCTGGGCAGCACTTAAGCTATTGATTTTTAAATTTAAGAGTCTTGTCTTTTTGGGGGCACATTTTGAGGGGGTATCAAGGCTGCTGGAACTTACTAGTCTCAGCTTAAGCAGAGAGTGTGTTGTAGTAATATAATAATTTTATTCAATTTTAGAAAAAAACAATTTCAGAACCTACTATGCACAAATTACATTTCATAACTACAAGAGAAAAGAACAAGGACTCAACCTCCAGTTCCCAAGAGTTTAATTCACCAGTTCCCCTTGGATTCTTCCTTAAGTTATAAAGTGCTCAACAGATATGTGTAGAGGAAAGGAATTCAAATATTTAATTGTTTTGCAAAACTTTTAGGAAGGGGTGAATGCCTCTTTGGGATATCCTTAAGGTGCTCAGGAAACCTTCCCTCATCCTGAAAGTCTACTCCGTATCACATCATCTGCCTGTAAATC
Source organism: Donacobius atricapilla (assembly GCA_013397315.1). Taxonomy (NCBI): domain Eukaryota; kingdom Metazoa; phylum Chordata; class Aves; order Passeriformes; family Mimidae; genus Donacobius; species Donacobius atricapilla. The sequence continues at coordinate 880,254 of WBMY01017452.1, read as the reverse complement.
ATCTGCTTTTTTTCTCCACTAACCCCTGATTTCCACAGTCAAAGCTTTTCACTTCCAGCAGAGGGCTAACACCACGCAGACCCCGGTGCAGCAATTGTGAAGCATTTCCTGGTAATTACCACACACTTTTTGTGCTTCCACTTAAATAAGATCATCTTCAGAAGCCTTCCACACAAGATCAAGCTCCCCAAGGAGCTTAACCTAAGATTAACATTTAGTCACAAATAGAAGCCATTAAACTAAGGCTGAGAAGATAAGATAAAATCTTCTGTTTGCAGTGAAAGGGAAGTCACTGAGAGGTCAGATTTGCACTACATGTTGGCTGGCTTTCCCTCCTCAATCTATCATGAGAAAATAAAACAAGTTCCACTGAAAAAGATTGAATTTACATGGTATTGTGCTTATAAAACAGTAAATTTGCAAACTAATTATTTGGCTGGAAGGGGAAAATGTTGAATAAACTACACCAAGGCAGTTTTGCTACTCAGGTACACCAGATCTAGACTTAATCACCAAAGCAAGCATTTAACACAGCAGAGGCAGCACTTCTGCAGCTGAGCAAATCCGTGGCATAGACATCTGTGGAATCAATCAAGAATCTGAATTCTTTCCTTCAACAGAAAAAACCTTGGAAAAATGTTTCAGATGAGGAAGCATCACAGAATTGGTTTGCTTGCCCACTAACAAATTGGAAAATTCCATTTCTTTTTTGCAGGAACTGGCAGCGCCTGTCAAAGGTTCCAATCAACTTTTGAGGGTAAAGACAAATTCTCCAGGACATCAGGTTCCCTTTATTGGTCTAATCAGTTCCATCTGTTTAAAGCAGACTTTAAACAATAGTAATTTCTGAAGAACCCAGACATGAAAATTAGACATCTGGCAATGAGGACTTAAGAGACATACACCACTCTTCTTCAGAAACATCTGAAAACCAGGCAAACAAAGGAAAAAAAGGCTATTATTTCTTATGTTTAAGGTTGTATAATTGTTCAACATGGTATAAATTAGAACATATGAAAAAAAAAAATCCACATAATGTTAGAAGGGCTTAAAGGTGGAATTCAATTTAGGACTTAACAGTTTGGTGGTTGAATAATAAGTTTGTCAAATATGCGGTTTATGGTCAATAAAAATAACTTGTTAGTTTTATGGTGAATTAAGCAAATAATGAGAAAATGAAAAATTCGTGGTTTGGTTTGATGCTATGGAAGGCTATTTAAATATCTGAAAATTTACACCAGTTTGATGTACAAGAAGAAAAAAACAGTAACAAAAACATTTTCAAAAAAGTGGCTTACATTAAATTATTTAGATAGAAAAAAAATACTTTTTCCACTGCGAATAGTTACACATTCATTTTTTTAATTTGTAGATTTTTCTGGCTAATGGCCAAAAAATCAGCTCTTTGAATACCTCTTATCCCAATGTAGCTTTTAGACCAATATGTACTTTTCCAGTAGTAAAGATTTCCATAAGCAGCAACACTAATAACTCTAGGGTTCTACTAACCTGATTATTAAATTTCTGTAAATTAATCCAATCTATCACACCCAGCTGTCCATTTCTTAATGTTGGGAATTTCAACCCAGTAGCATGATCAGTTACAGCCTTTATTCCCCGAAATACTCTCTCCTTGTTCTCCCTGATGACGTCTTTACCTTTCAGTGCTCCCTGCTGACCACCTGAGAAGGTCACAGCACTGAACTTGAGGGATGCACTTGCAGCCTTTGGCTTCCCAGCAGGACAATTGCTACACACAAGTGGATTTAGGGAGTTTTTAAGGCCAGACTGAAGATGACAGTTTAGTGAGGGCACTTGAGCTAAATCTCAAATCTCCACCACCCCAATTTCCCTCTCACACACAAATCCTTCCTCCCCTCTTCCCCTTGTTAAATTGCTTCAAAAAGGGGATCGGGAAAAGAGCATTACACAAAGTCAATGATTTCTGATACAAAAGAGTCATGCCTGCATTAGAAATTGTTAGAGAGCTTCAGTTAGAAAAACACCACATAAAAAAAACACAGAGATGATAAACAGTATTAGAAACAAAATTAAACTAAAGTAACACTCTGCTTTCCAAAATACTTCCCAGAACTGACTGGCAGAATGAAATTTCATTGTACAGGTTGTTCAACATGCCTTACCGATCACTTGTCAGTGTGGCAATGTACTATTCAATTAATACCTGCAATACTTTATTCAGCCAAACCTACAGCTGCTGAGCAGTGGAAAAGAACCCAAATGGTTTCTAAATGTATTTTTTAAATGAAATTCAGAAATATGATTCATAACATATTCAAAAAATGCTGCCTAACTAGCTCTGCTATTGGTGCAGGTATTTATTTATATGCCAGATACCATCGTTTTTGGTTTCCTGAGAGGAATTCTCAGAAACCAGCTTTTCATTTAATCAGTCATGTAAATTATTATCAAAAGAATATAAATTGTCATCCATTTTGAAACAAACCCACAAAGACCCCCCACAACAAAGAAATGCTCAAAAGCAAAGAACTCCACGCAACAACAAAACCCACCACCACCACTACCAAAACCCAAAAACAAACAAAAACAAAAACCCAAAACAAATCAAATCCAAAACAAAACTAAAGAAACAAACATAAACCCAAAGCCCCAAAAAGCTCCAAAACAGAAACCACAGAAGTGAAATGGAACTTTCTGACTGCTTTGGACACAGAAAAATCTCAACTGAGAAACTCTTAATGTTACGCAAACACTTTGAACAATAACCAACACCTTGGTGTGTTATCAACACTGGGATAGCCAAAAACCCAGAACAACACAAGAACAATATATACTGCTTTGAACAAAGTTGCCTTGCCCTTGGCCAAAGAGAAATATTTATGTATTTGAATCCTGATATTTCCTGATAAATGCTAAGGCTGGTGGAAAATCCAGGCTGACATGTTAAAATAAATATCACAACGAGAGGCAAATAACAAGGTTAAAATAATAGTGGTCTGCTGTCCTTACAGTTATGACTTTTAACAAACCACCTGGATTTTGTAAAGCTCAGAACTGCAAGGAAAGCATTTAGAGGAATCAAACAGTACACAGAAAATCTGGAACCAAGGGAGAAAAAATAAAAAAACCCAAAAAAATCTTTAGACTTACGCTTTTCTTTCCACAGGACACCTCCAGCCCTACTTAGTCCTTATGCTGTTGTTTGAGCAGCAGGGACAAAATTAAAACTCGTTCAAGCAGTTTGAACTCCCAGGTGATATCAGGACTTAGGCTACTGCTGCAAAGAAGCCTTTGAGCTGAGCAGTACTTTGATGAGACAATTCCAATAATATTCTGACCTGAATGTAGTCCATGGGAGTTTTACCCCTGATTTCAGCAGAGCCAGGATTTCAAGCAGTAAGTTACTGTAATTTAGATTAGTCTTGCAACTTGCTCAGAAGCTGATTCAAAATACAGTGAAGCCAAAGGGAGCTGTATTTAATCAAGTTTAATCCAATTAGCTAATTGAACTTAATAGTATTTAAAAATGTTAATCAAAGCTAAGCAGATTTCTAGGGTTTTTCTAGGGGGCAAAACCCGTTCCATTCTAAATAATGTATTATGCAAAGTTTGATATTTTTATGAGTTACCTTTTAACTTTTTAGTATATAAGTGTATGGCAAGGGGCTAGGTTTGGGTTTTTTTAAAGGTGCTTTTATTTTTCCATTAATTAAGGGAGAGAAAAGCCCAACAACCCTAATTATTAAGTCATAGAAACTTTGTTGGGTTAAATGGCAAGGATTTCCAAGACTTCTGTCTTCCCATATTGATTAAAGCAGCTGAACCAGAAACAGCTTGAGATAATCTTACAAGATATTTGCCCTTTATTAGAGTAGGATATCCCTTTCAGGTCTAATATCTATTTTAATAAAAGTCAGCAGTGATTAGATAGACAGAAAATCCAGTTTTCAGTTACTGAACATGTAGCATGTATTGAATTGTTCTAACTTCCCTATTGTATTCCCATGCAAAGCAATCTCTTTGTTTGTTTGAGGTGTTTTTTTTTTTTTTTTGGTTTGGTTTGGCTTTGGTTTTGGAGACACTGTAAATTAAACTATTTGGCTAAACATGTCAGAAAACAAGCTATTCCAAAGGTTTTGTGAAAAATGTCTTTCCTATAACTATGTTATAGAAATTGTGCTATAAAATAAGATTAAATGCATCTCATTTAAAACCATGTGATACTAAAATACTCTCAGCTAAAAATAAAATCATTTGAATCTGTGTTCCACAGAGAAGGCTCTGACTGGACAATACGACTTAACATTTATTAACAATTTAGTGAGGGTATTTAAGAGGCAACAAACAGCTCAGTATCACCACGGGTGTGGAGGAAGAACAGAAAGTTCCCAAATCAGAAATATCCTTCTGCTTATTTGCCTCTTCCTGTGCAAACCCAGAAGCTGATTTTGCCATTTTTACTTCACTACAGGGAACATCAAAGCGCAAAGCAAAAGAGTTCTGTCTTGGTGTATAGACTTCTGCTTCCCTTCTTCCCTGTGTGCCTTAATAAGCTCAGCGCCAGAAACATCAGTCATTTGTGGAGGCTTTGAGTTTCTGTTGTATTGTAAGTATTAAGCATAAATAAAGATGATGATAATATCAGCTATGTGCTCTTTGGATATCCACCATACCATTAATACAGAAAGTAAATAAAGCCATATAATTTAAATAAGCTTTTATGATTAATAAAACATGCACATATGGCAATCTTATTAGTTAGAATAAGAATTTAAATTTCACAGAGAATTAAATCAAAGAGATTTGTTTTCAGATTGAAAGTAAACAAATGGGTTTGATTTTTCTCTGCTCATCTCAATTGAGGTTGCTATTCCTGAACTGTTCAAAAATTAAGTTAACATCTGAGTCAGCAAACTTCTAAATCAATTCTAGAACTTGCTGCTATCTTTCAGGCCCCAGAAATGTTATACCAGGTCCTTGGGTATTTTTGCTTTTCTGTAACATTCAAGATGTTATTCACTGTTTCAAGAGCTTATTCATCCCTCCTCAGAGGCCTCCTCTGATCTTTGTCACTGCAGGATTTTACTTCCTATTTGAAGACCAACTGGCCTAGGAAGCTGGTTTCAGAAGGAATAAAAGAATAAAAGGACAAAGGATAAAAGTCTTATGCAGTCTTATTTGGGGAGACCTGTGTCAGGAGAATGAGAAGAAACTGAGCATCTGCAGGCATTGCTTTCTTCAAGTCTCACTGCTTCCTACTAAGTCTCATTTAGTAGGAAAAGTTTGCTTCATCTGCCACTACAGGATAACCAATAAATGTATTTCTATCATGAAACACTAATTTCCTTGTACAAAAGCACAGAAAAATCAAACAGTTTCCAGGTACCAAATGTTCTTGGATGCCTTAGAAGAGGAAAATCACCAAAGCTGGATGGCTGCTTTTTACAAAGCTTTATTTGCATGACATTGAAAAGGGCTAAAAGAGTGCCAAGTTTATCACTATTAAATAACAGTCCTGTTATGAATTAAATTTTGCTATTTTACTAGCATAGACACAGTATGTCATGTGCCTTTCTTCTGAGTTTAAAAACTATTTTTCTTTTATCATATTCCATATTATTATGTTTATGAAATGACAGTTTTAGCAAGTATCAAAATACTATTTGATCTATAGAAAAAATAATTCTTCTTGTAAAAATGTAAATTCAGTAATGAATTTCTACCATTTCGGCATTCATATATTCACATTAATTCCAGGACTTTCCTCAGCTTTTCTAAAATAAAACAGGAAGAGGCAGCAGGGGAGAGTACTTCCTAAGGCAAGATTGCCTTTGGAGCTTGTTATGATTTGATAATTGAGGTAAGTGATTTTATTCTGTCCATGTAAATAGAATAAAAGTGAGTTTAAATTAATATTTGAAATAAATAATTTTAAAATTGGTCAGGACATGTGGAAACAGTACATGCAATATTATTATTAATGTGTTAATTTGGTAAAATGGATTTGAAAGAACATGATAAAACCTGGTTAAAAGAGGGGAAAATTAGCTGCAACCATGTGTCTAAATCAGTAACTAATATAAAACATATTAGCATGTGCTCTTTACATCCCCCTATAAACTTTAAGTACTTTGATAACAGCTTTCTCTTAATATTAATGAAAGGTGGATAGAAACATCCCCATCAATAATAAAATAGAAAGTACAACAATTAACATTACTCGAAGTTTTAAAATTTATCATTTATACCTTAAACACTTATTTATAAATGTTTCCATAAAGTAGAAGCTCTAAATGTATTTTCCCATTCTTATATCTCAGTAATGAGGCAGACATGGAAATATTATTGATATTATTCAAGGGAGGATGAAATGTTTCTTGAAAGATTTACTTCAGTAAGGCCAGCCACAGACTTCACATATGATCTTTACACTGTAATTAAATCCAGATCTCAGAAATTACTCAGGCAGCTGGTAGAGGGTGAAATCAATGTGAGACAGTTTCCTAAAAAAGGAGCTGAAAGTTTAAATACCATCAAGTTTCTGACCCTTAATCTCTATGAGAATGTTCATCTAGAAATTACACATTCAGTTTAATCTAATTACCAAGGCTCCTTTTTTAGTTCAGAATAAAAAGTCAGAAGTGGTTCTCTCACTGGAATTTCTACCCATCAAACCTGTGAATAAAAAATAAACGAACCTAGTTGGTCCAATCTTTTTGAGCATTTTTGGAGAAAGGCAAGATGAACCTCACCCTTGGTGATTTCTTTTTCTGTCCTAAACTTAGGATAGTAAGATGGGTTCTGTGCCTGGCAGTCAGGTGTGACAGAATCCTTGTCTGAGCAGCAGAGGGACCAAGAGGTAGGAGTCCTGTCCCCACCCCACAGCAGCCTTCTTTACTGCAAGTGGAGACATGTTTGGAAAATTGGGAAGGTCCATATAAATTTCCACACACTAAAAGCAGGAAAGTTTTTATCCAGGCTCCCCAAACACTTGCATAAACAAAATTTTCTAGGATAAGTCCCCCTGCGGAGGACACAGATTAAAACATTGGCCTCCAGAACATTAGATGAGGAAGACACAGCTTCTCCCCTCACATCCCCTCTGGTACTAAGCTCATGTTGTAGAAAGTGTAAATGGAGCATGACCCCTATAAAAGCTGAGACTCCTCAGAATGCTGTCCTTATTGGAACCAGGTGCCGTGATCATTTTTAGTGGATTCTGAGCTGCTTTATCGTAAAACTGTAGCAGATTGTTTTCTGATAAGGAACTCCTCCTCTCCATTTTATGACCAATTAGTCCTTCCTGACTCTTTTCCTTAAAAATGTTTTTCTCCTAGGCAGGTCACCCAGGATGGTTGTGGAGGTCCAGCCTGGAAAAAACTCGGTGCTTAACAGTGTATGACTGAGCAACCTGACATGACTTGAGATTTACTTCTAAATTCAAAGCCAGTTTGGCCCTGAGTGGGAGCTGGAACCAGGTGACCTCCAGAAATCCCTTCATTCATTGTTGTTTTAGAGTTATATGTTTCTGTCTTTGGCAATTGTCGGTCTGTTATCCAACTCAGCTCCCATTTTAATTTACCAATTAAAAAGTGACGAGAGCTGTTGATGTTTGAAATCGATCAAGAATCAAATAACATTAAGGCCATCACGGCTTGACTGTAATACACATAAACCTTAACTCATCCACAGCTGCTATGACTGTTTCAGGAATGAGCATATGATTCTTTCTTTCTTTCCCCCCGTTCCTGCCCATTTCTGCATTCAGCCAATGCCTGTGGTGACCCATACTTGCATAGGGGTTCTGCCAGTGAGTTATTTCAGAATCTCTCAACCATGTGGAGAAACTCTCCTATATCCTTTATTTCAAATGTGTCAAAACGTTTGTTTTTTTACACTCACTTACAAACCGAAGAATTCTCAGTAACTTAAACTTTTGCAGAATAAAATCCATAATATGAAATGAAAATGGTTTTTTGGAATTTTTGCTGAGTTTTATCTTAATATTATTAAAGATTTTTTTTTTTTTTTTCCTGGGTAGCAGAACATATAAAGTGAATGAAAGCTAAAATAAACTTTAATTATCACAAAGGCAGAGCAATTGACTTTCAGGGACTGCCAATCAGTGACAATTATAAATCTGTCTAGGTCCTTCTGGTTGTTTAGGAATTCTGAGCTTTTCCCAGGTTAATGGTTAGAAGTATTAAAAGGCTTTAAAGAAGTTTTTATTTCATATTAGATTGTTGCTAAATTGAAACAATGGGCAAATCTCAAAGTAAAAAAAAGAAAAACAAACCATTTTCCGTCTTGCAAATTCAGTATACAGCCAAAAAGAAACTGAATTTAATCCAGGAAAGGGGATCTCTTTTAATCTGAACATTGATTAAGCTCCCATTTAATATAGAAAGGAATTTATTCTTGGCCATTAAATAATGACACAGAAATGCTAACTTTTGTGATTGTAATTTGGAGGTTCCCAGTGTAAAGTGATGACTCCAGAGACAAAATCATTTGAAAGCAAGTTCTGACAGGGATTTATCAAAAAAATATGTATTTTCCCTCCACAGAACTCTCGAGATGCTACTGAAACTCACTAGTATAGAACTGAATAACTAAAAATAGTGAGACTGAAAATTAGGAGTCCTTTAAAAGGACCAAATTAGATATCCATTAAGCTACACTTCAAATAAAAAAATATGATAGCCAAGACTAAAATTCCATCTTCATTCCACAGCAGAACTCATAAATGAAAAGCAACAGGAAAAAAAAAAGGGGAAAACCCCCCCAGTAGTTCCTAGCATATTATTTATATTGACTTTTGTCTATGAAGTATCTAACTAATCTAAGAAAAGTCAAAAGCACAGAAAGTTCACCACTGGCAGAGTGAGGAGGACTTAAGAAAGAGAGTTATTCTCACAACTGTATGTTGTATGGAACCATAACTAGATAGAAATAACGTCCTTTTAATGTGGATACCAGAATGACAGGAATTTAAATCATATATATTTTCTGTTCTCTTTATCACTAATAATGATTTCATAATTTCAAATTCATTTTATACCTCAGAGAATTTTAAATATTGTGTATGATGGGAAAAAAAAAAAAAGATTTTGTATTCAAAATCAGCTAATATAAAAGCTTTTATCTCCAAAGATGTAAATGTACTGTCCAAGGTACCTGTTTACTCTTCAGCATATTAAGAGATATTTCTGAAAATTTGAACAATATCTTTAATGTTGTTCAAAAGAGAAAAGAAGAATTATTATTTTACTATAAAGGAAAACATTGATGTTTGAATAATCTGATTAATTCCAGACATGAGCTTGAGAATATTTTTTGTCTCACAATTTTTGGAAAAGTTAACATGAAGAATTATACTGTCTTCTGTCCTCCACTTCTTCTCACTTAATGTTTTCTTTCTATTTGTTTAACCCCTTTTTCCTTTCACTTGATTGTGAGGCTCCTGTGAATCGTATCACATATATAGAGCAAGTTTTGAAATATTTCCAATTCTGTGGAAGCCAGCATGTCAAAAAAGCATAATCTCAATGTCACTTGATGCTCCATTTAGCAGTACCAAATGGATTAAAATAGCATTAAGGGGCATGTAAAAGATTTATGAATTGACTGACAGATCATGCAAAAAGCTTTTAAATGAAGAAATAAAAAAAAAAACCCTCCATTCCCACTCCACATTTTTAGTTGAGCTTTGTGGATCTGATATCTTTTTCTTCCTGTGGTGGTCTGGACAAAAAAGATTAATAGCCAGTAAAAGCTGTGTGTAACAAAGGTAAATTGGAAATAATTGAGAGGATATGACAGGTATATAAGATGTAGTTTCAAACAGAGATAGATGCTGTCCTGGGAAGCAATTAGTCTGGGAAGGATTTAAGAGCTGTGAGGGGAGGCAGTAACTAACACCAGTCCCCAGTGGAATAAGGCTGCACAAAGAGCCAGAGATGGATGGATATACAAACCAAGTAATGAGAGGGATGGAGGAATAATTTTACCTCAGTCTGTGGCATCAGTAAGACAGATGATGTAACACTACACACCACTCTTTGATCCCCATAAATAGTGATGGTTGAGTAATAACCATAAGAACAACTCAGGGCTTGAGGAAAAAAGGATGTTTAGCGAGAGACTGAAAGACTTCAGCTGTATAAATTCTAACAAAAAATAATGTACCATTAGTGTGTAAGTGTCTGCACACATACACACACAGAGGCAAAAGTGACGGATATAAATGACCTTCTTAACCTACATAACAAACATAATTTATAAATTATGTGCTAAAATAAATGACAGTGTTAGTAACTAACAAGTGAAAGGTCTGGAGCCTTCATCCTTCAATAGTTTCATAATCAGAAAGGACCTTCCTGAAATGTATGATTTAATAAAACATATTCTATTGGATTTCAGATAAAGATGATTTTTAATGGCCTAAGCATACAAGAATAAGAGAAAAATAGTCCAGGTCACCTCTTGTTCTTTTCTGTTCTTAACCACTATGAAGCGGAATACCTTTACACATTCAGAACATTTTAACTCTTACCATAGACTTTGTTAGAAAATGCCTGCCTTAAAAGAAATAAAAAGGTAGAACATGGACCACAGTTGTCTGAATTGTGTGAGGTAGTGTGAGACTCATAATGACAGACCTGACAGGTATTTTCTGGGGGAAAAGTAGGCATCACTGTACAAAACTATATATGTATTAATATCTATATCTATATCTATATATAGATATAGATATAAAACTATATATATATTAATACCCCCAATCTAAGTATTAATAACCATGAAAAAAACTCAGTCATCAAGGCATGTGATCCACTGAGGAGGCAATTTCTTCCCCAGAGCTCCCTGAGGCCACTGGAGGTTGGGATTGCATGGGCTCCATGCCAGTTCTAACCAACATCAGGGGAGGAGGATCCCTAGGATTTGTTCTCCTCCCATGCCACCCACCAGGCACCAGCACTCTCAGCAGAGAAGGAAAACCTGTCTCCAACAATTAATGTGACATTTGTTTTGATTTCATACATATTTCAAGTCAAGTTCAAGGAGCCTACAAACACTGGCATCATCCATCCTGGAACTTTAAGGTCTCTTTGAACCATTATTTAGAAAAATGTCTTCATTTTCCCCTGTAATTCTTTTGGCTCTTTTCTCTCTGGTCTTACATGCTGAGACACAACCTATTGTCTCCTCAATACAGAGGCCTGACACAGTGATTCATTGCTGAGCAGAGCAATGAATCTGACTCCTAAACAACATTGATTAAAGAACAATTATTATTTTTCTCCTTTTTGTTTGCCTTTTTTTTTTTTTAATTCAGATAATTGCCATGGTCATCTTCTTGCTACAGTGAAGAGATGCAGAGGGCTTTCTAGGTCAATCATTCTGCTGAAATTAAGAAGGAATGATTGCCTCACAAGCAAACACAAAAGCAAATTAGTTGATACTTGCTGTAAGGCTTATTTGAAAGGTCATGGCCTAGTGATTTTATTATTTTCCCAACAAAATCAACTGCAAGAATGTAGCTAAGACGTTGACATCGTGGAGTTCCAGTCCTTGAAATACAGAACAATTCATGAAAGGTGGCATAGAGTTAATAACTAAAGCCAAGAATCAAGGCATGTTCAAAGCATGCAGAAGAAAGGAAAACATGACTATGCTTTTGGTGGTCTTTTAAAAATATTTCTCTATCCTTTGTCTCAATATCTTTTTCAGCAGTGATCTAAGATTTAGGTTTTTACATCCATAATCCACCTTTCCTGAATAAACATTAGTGTTGTGCTTCATAATTAGTGCTGTCTCTCTCTCTCCTTTTCTCTGACTGTGCATCTATTTCCTTCTGTTTCTTGAAACTATTTTCCTGCTTTAAAAATAAAAAAACCAACGTGTACCTTTCCTTCTCTTCTCAGTGGTGTCCTGTGCTTGAGCTCTCAGGCAAGTGCACCAGAGGTTGCTACCAGAATTCCTCTTCTCTATTAAATATTCAGCACTTATATGAATGTTATCTTTTGCTTGAGCTACAGGAACTTATTCAGCTTCAGGACAGAGGCAAACCAGAACAGAAGAGAAAATGGTCTGCTAAATTCTGTGTGATGCTTTTCTCTTCTCCCTACTTATCCAGGGCCCTGGAACGTAACCACACATTTTTGTCCCTGAAACATGTGCTGTTTTCCCTACAGAGAAGGAGTCAGACCCACTTTTTAAGGAACAACAAAACTGGTGTGAGTTAGGCTGTGCAATTGGATGCAGTGCCCCTTTCCCACCCTCACTACATCCAGTCTCTTCACTCCAGCAGCCAAAATGAATTTCCAAAGAGCAGCAGCACATCTTCTGCCTTGTTCCAGCTCTGACACTCATAAGTCTTTCCTCACTGACTCACTAATCAAGCAGAAATCTACCTAGTTATGAAACAAGGTAGATTTTCCAATGGGCTAATTAAATTAGCTGATGGAGAGGTCCCATGGGCATAAGAACCAGTACAAAGTAGTCATCACCTGCCCATAGCTGGGATGAATGGTGGCCCAATCAGGACCCTCCCTGCCAGAGGAAAATTGTCACTCTGCATGTCACTGAATTATATCCCAAACATGATTCCTATTTCCTTTATTTTTCTTTCTGCAATCTTAAGTGGTATTTTTTATTCAGATCATTTAATTGATCTGAAACAATTACTGACTCATAGCAGAAGTCATGCAAGCAGATCCATTCCCTGGTGCTCTTGCCTATCCCCTTGCCATCATCTTCTCAATTAAGCAAGTAAAACTGCCTTTTCAGCCACAAAATAAGAAACAGACCTGAATTTAAAAAAATAACCTATAATAAATTTAGAAACTTATTACCTCTTAGTGATTTATTTCTCTGGTAGGGAAGAGAAGTGTCATCGATGAAGGATCTGTAATAGAATGAAAACAAGGGTGGTTAAATTAATTTGTATCATTGCAGCCTTTTAATATTGATTACCCTTAAGCTTGATTCTTACTGGACTGATGCCAGGGGTTTCAGAAACACTGGAGGGGGTGGAGGTGGAAGGGAGGGTGGGAAAAAGAGGTAGAGGTGTCCAAAGCTCACGATTTTTTTTTTTTTTTTTCCATTTTAACAGTGAGAAGACTAGAGCTAAAAGTAAAAGCTTTCATCATGGTATAATATACAATAAAAATTACCTTGAAGTTAATTCTCTCCTGTAGTCATGGATATGGACTATAAAAGAAATATACCCAAATGATATTCCTTAAAAATTAACATGACATTCACATCATATTTTGTTGTTAATTAATAAGCTACGTAAACAAAAAGTCTTGGTTGACTTCTGATAGCCAGAGATTAATGGCTAATTTAGGTTTCAGCATATCAGTCCATGATGAAAAGTCTCATAAATGTAAACACTGTTTTAATTAATTCAGACAGCATTTTTCCAGTTTCTGGTTGCAACTGGAGTATGTATGCGTGTGAGTGGATATCTGTGTGTATGAGAAAGAAAAGGGAAATAGAGTCCCTTTACACTACCCTGAGAACTGTGAAAAGTTTCCTGTTGAGGTTCAGTGCCTACAGCAGACCTCCAAGATGGCCCTAACTGAACAAAGCACATTTTTCAGCTCCTACTTCCCACCTTAAATTGATTAAAAAAAACCAAAACAACAACAACAAAACATTACAGTTTTTTATCTTACTGTTGATTCTGTTAATTTACCTTGCTTAGAGCAAGCAGGAACTAAAAAACCTGATGGTTGCATCAGTAACCCCATGTTTCATCTGACTGTCAAGGAAAAAGGAGCCACAATGCATTTGGTTCATCTGAACAGTCAAAATAATGTAAGCCAGTTGTGAAGACTGACAGATAAAAACAATAAATTGTGGAAGTAATAAAATTGTCACAAGGGAAAGACAAGGAACAAGATTTAATGAGACAGAATGGACAAGTAAGTTAATTATTTATTTGAAGTCTCCATTCAGACATGACATGCTTCGCTATCTTTCATTAACTCATGCATAGGTCTGACCTGCTGCACTGGATGTAGTCACTGTTCTGTCTTCTTCCCTAAATGCACAGCATTTATTGCTGACAAATCATGAGCAGTTGTTCCACTAATAATTTATAGTCTTCATAGTGTTGGCCAATTCTGATAGACTCAGCCTATACTTTACAGAGAATTACCTAATGGAAAACCACTCTAAAAAAAATGATAAAGGTTTGGTGTTTTTGTTTTTGGGTTTTTTTGCCTGCATAGACACCTGAGGTCTTCAAACAGCATGGTTCAGCTGGTGGGCATACAGTCAGAAGATATACAAGATTTCAATTATTTTGACTGAAATTATTAATTCTTGGGTAAAAATATATACACCTGGATTGTATGGGTCAAATGCATACCCTCAGCTCCACAAGCATAGGGAAGCATATTTATGGTTTATGTTTGAGTTACTGAGAAGTCACAATATATATATATGTTCTTGGACTTTTTGGATATCAAGCTGGATAGAGATTGATACTTTTGATGTAATCAAAGCAGTGGTCTTCAGGCTCTGTTTCCATTTCATTTGGTTCAGTTACATGATGGGAAACTTGTCATTAGCAAAAGTCTTGGAGTGATGAGCTAGGCTTTAGTGTGTTCTTCTAACTGAAGGACTCATTCCCTATTTTAGACTCCCAAGCACTACAATGTTTTTTTTCCATCTAGCCTACTGGGGTGTGAGAGAGAAAATGGCAAGTCATTTTACAGGCAAGGAATTATTTAAATGAGCTATAACTTATTGCATGGTGAGTGTTCCAGTCACCAGGATTGAGGGGACAAGCCAGAGAGAAATTTGCTACTTCATTTGATGATTGCGTGGCTCTTCTTTGTAGCTCTGAAAGATACTCTGTAAGACAATTTCCCAGTGGTTTGAAGGATAGTTGGGAGCATGAAATCTACTGGGTAGACTGAATCCTCATTTCAAGCATCTCATGGAAAACTGGTGACAATTCTATTTCTGCAGTGCTTCTTCTCACAATGACTTTGCTTAGAACACCTTTATGAATTAAAGTAATTCTAAACAATTTCCTTAGCCTGGAAGCACAGTGAGCTGCAAACACAGAATACACGAAAAATTTTACATAACACGTTGCTGGTCGTTAGTGAACCAACTCTCAAATCAATTATGTCTGCTGGCAAGGAAACCTTAACACTCTAAATAATTTAAAGTGAAAACCATGCAGCGTGCAATTCCTTTCATCAGCAGCAAGATTGATTTCACCTTGTGGTATCTCTGCCCTACAGAACTGGCCTTTTTTAGTTAAGTTTTCAAAGTTATCACAATAAAGCAGTAAAGTCTGCAACGTGCAACACAAATTACATCTGTTCTTCTCAGATCGGATAGGCAGTCATTAGTCAAAGCAAAAAATGACTGAAAAGGCATCACTGAATACTGTTTTCCATTCTCTGTTATGGTCTTGCAAGAGAAGTTTGTAGAAAATACCTTATTTTAAGCATTGATAAAGTTTAACACTTATTCAGGATGGCGTTCAGAAGGAAAAGAAGATTATTTCAGAGTGCATGTTGAGCTTAGTCACAATACATTCATTCTATGCAATCCTATTAATATGTTTGTCCAAACAACCTAAGCAAAGCTGATGTGCCAAACAGATCTCTATTGGTCAGGCACATGGATGTGCCCTTCTTGAACTTAAGGGAGGACTATGAGCTCATTTCCTGAGCCCAGAAACTTCAGGATGGTTTTGCTTTCAATGGTTGTGAAAAATCCTCTCTTCTCTTGCCCAGACCCATATATCAGAAAAGACCTTAAACTAAGAATGCCTTTGCTGCTGTTCTTTCCCCATGGCTTCACTTGGCACCCAACTGTAAGGAAAGAAAAGTCCCACAGCTACTATTTATTTATTTAGAATATTCTTTTAGATTAAAGTCAACTCTCTTTGGCTACTTTGACGAAACACTGTGCTAGCAGGAAATCTCCTTCCTACAACAACCTAAACAGATTTGAGGAAAAAAGAATCCATTCTTTAATACAAATGAAAAATTGCTGCTTCTTATAAAGCCTATGACAATTGAACAACCTTTGCAGTAATAGAATATTCAACTGGTTTCAGCAAATAAAGTACAAATTTAAAAAATGGAAAAGAGAAGGAAAAAAAGAGATTAGTTTACCTACTTAGCTTAAGGATTACAGTCAAGGGCACTCTAATAAAGAACACATTTCTCTGCTTATGGAATAGCCTTTGAAAGCTGAATGGTGAATATGTTTTACAAACATGATTTGTGAGTTCTGAAAGAAAGAGGTTTTGCACAATTGAAAACATATAGCTTCCTATTCCATTACTGATATTGTGTATGCATAGGATTGGTTTGTTGTTTTCGTTTTGTTTTTTATTTTTTTTTTTTTTAATTAGGGTTTTTGCAAACCTTGCAGATATAAAAAGTACTTGGACAAAGTCAGACAGGAATTTTGGCAGAGAGAACCTTACATGTGCTATGTAGAGTGGTCTTAATTTCTAGACCAGCTGGCATGCAGAATATCATAATTACAATCAAATCTGAGATATCACATTGTAGATGACCATTTCTCCATTGACTTCAGACTTTGAATCAGGACCTTTTCCAGTAACTTAAGAGTCATTCAAAAGAATAAAAACCTGAATGTTTCACAGAACACCCGCAAACCAAAAACGTTGTTCGGTCACTTTTTCCAGGCATTCTATCAACACATGGGAATTAACTCAAAACTCAGAGTTCAAGTACAAGCCAATGCTTCCATCAAACCATGTGTACCAAAGCTAGGCTGCAAGGTTTCCAGCTCTACTCACTGTGCCAGCTGAGCTGTGTTGCCTGAAGATCCATGACCTCTATTTATTCGCCAGAACTACACAGGCATTCCTTTTATCATTCTGTGTAAAGGGCCAAAACAAAATATTGATAAACAACAGAAAACATGACACTGGACATACTCACAGTTTTAACCTTTGAATAGACGGGCTGCTTGGATCAATGCTTTGCTATGCTGCCACAGCTAACCAGAGTGCCAGTTAGAATGCAGCTTTGTATCCAAACCTGATTTTAGTCCTACGCATCCTTGGGATTGCAGACCATTGCATGTTCAAATCTGCTGAGAGCCTCATAACATTATTGTTACTGTCTTTTGATTTTCTGAGAAAAAAAGAGACAGCAAAACCATAAAATGGTCTGACACATTCAAAGAGATTATAAACCTTTTCAATTGCATTTTGGATTTTACTTAAATATATATTTACCAAGAAAAAATTAATGTGTTATTCCAAGTACTCAATTGCTCTAGGCAAAAGACATTCTTTTTAGCCAATTCTATAAAAATACAATTATTTTAAGAGATTCAATTTGATAATTTAGGTGCAAATTTTGCTCTCCTTGCTGTGTATATAATGTTGCTGTGAAGAAATTGATTTAGCTAACTAGAATGTTTAAAAGGTAATTTAAATTATTCAAGTGATAAGAGTATTTCATAGTTGATAATTTTTTATTTTCCTTTTTTAGAATAAAAAAGTTACCAGGAATCCCACAGTGGACAAAAAATGAAAGGGCAAAAATTAAGCTCTGTTTTTTATTTATTCACTATCTTCTTAGGTGGTTGAAATTACTCTCTTTCAATCATTTCTAGCATATATATTTTCTATATCCATGCAAAAGTTCTCTTTGTGAGAACCTCCTTTAACTTCTGTAATGAACTTTCACAGCAGTAAACTTGACAGGCTAGTTAAATGTTCTGCACAATGGATCTTTCTTACAATTTGAGTTGTTTTCTGTTTCAGTTTCATTGACCATTCTGACAGTGCATACAGCAGCATTTGATTTATCTTCTTTATCTCACCCTCCTTTAAATTTATTTTCATACAAAACCTGACCTACCCACCAGTTGCAGTAATTAGAAGGAACTGTGTTTTAAAAATCCTATAGACTAAATTTGTTCACATGATGGATTTAGAAAGTCTTATGTGCAAATTGTCTTTTATTTTGTTTCAAACTCATGAGCATCTTCCTGGAGGTTTTAGCTCCTGTGACAACATCACGATCCAAAAGAAGAAGATAGTGCATTGTGTCACCGAGACTTACAAACAGACATTTTCTCAAAATGCCAGTTTTCAGTCAAATCCTTCTGCTTGTCTGCTTGCAGTGTAAACAGTACTGCAAACAGTATACTCCTATAATCATAACACACATGGCTCAGTCAGTAAATACTGTTCTCTTCGTTCACTCTTCTGCTAATTAAAAAAAAAAATAAATCTATATTCTTTTAAAATTTATTACTTAAAGCAAGTGATATGGAGATTACTGAGAGCTTTTCTCACACTTAATGAAGGACAAATGTCAGGTGCAGCAGACAACAGGGGAAACAAGATGCTTATTTAAAATGGTAGGACCAAATCAAAATAAACTCTTGTGTCAAATATTAATCAATTTCTTTGGAGCTTTGCTGGTTTTACACGTATAGCCCATGTTTTTCTCACTAGGGATTCACAGGAGGTTGTCAGAAGAAGGCAATAAATGCAAAACGACCAAATACCCGTGGTCTGGCCTCAGACATATTAGTAAAATTAGGTTTCATAGGAATAAGTTCCCCTTTAAAAGGGAACTATCTATATCTTTTGAGACAATACACTCCCTCAGGCTGACATCACCTCTGCTCTCAACCTTCAATTTTTCTCTTGAACTTCAGAGACCAGGGATGTGAATTACTGAAGAGATGAATGATGATTATTCACCTCAACCATCTTTCCTAAAAAAAAAGTTATCTCACTGGTTAGGACATAAATATTAATTAGAACCATCATTGCAGGAATCACTGGCAAGATCAAAGAAGGGAGAAGTAATCCACAACCTCTGTAGTAGAGCTTGCCCCAGGGGAAATGATTCTACCCGGTCCTTGATGAATCTGTTTATCTACAATAAAGGTAAAAATAGACACTCAGAATTCAAAGAGGAATAATTGCCAAAGGTTATACAGTTTGCATGTGTGGGGCAACCATTTACCACCTCCTCCCTTTTAAAAGTAGAATGGAATTTTAAACAAATTGAAAAATCAACATCCTTCCTTTTGTTCAGTTTGTTGGAGTGGGAGAGGACTTCCAATTTAAAGGCCACGATGAGTTTAAAATTAGCACAACAAGACACACATTGAAGTGTGCTCAGATTGCAACAGGAGCATTAGTGAGTGGCTCTCTATTGCTTTTCATCTTCTCTAATCACACTCTCACTTCTCCTTCTCTAGGCTCTGGATCCTGGGAAGTATTTGGAGCCCTCTCAAACTGCGATATGAGTGAGAAATTCCCTCAAATCTCCTCCTCAGCCCTCCTCATCAAAATGTTTCAGGATATGCTGGATACTCTTAGAGGTTTCCCCACAGGAAAATAAAAAGCAAACAGCAAACTCCTCAGAAGGAGCCACTACTGAATACACAAAATCTGATTGATAAAATATTCTTCAGGGAAGCGAAAGCCAAGTTCCAATCTTCTCTTTCTTGATCCAGGCATTTAATCCAAAACTCTGTAACCTGAATCAGTTGTGGGACTGAAACTTCCCTTCTCTACAGCTGGAGCTGTATAATATAATGTATGAAATAACTCTGGATAATTTTTGAAAAATAAGTAAAATACCAGTTACCAAGATTAAAAAATTTGCACCTGGAATCACAGAGATAGGATCATGCCATATATTCAGGTTGTTGTGTAAGTCCTTTAGCCCTACAAACCAATAATTTATTGGGAAAAATTTGCACAAATTCCTGTCAGCAGAGAGCCACAGTAAAAAAGCAAGGGGTTTTTTCTTGTTTGTTTGGGGTTTTTTTTTTTTGTGGGTTTTTTGTGATGTATTTTCTTCCATTCACTATTAAAAGTTCTCTATTGACATAATCAAAAGTTTTAAATTTTGGACCCATAGTATGCCAACATTTCATTTATGAGAATTCTCTCTAATTGCCTTTTAGGAACCAAAGCAGCAAAACCAAGTGTTAGAAAAAAAATGGAAGAATGAGAGCTAATGCCTAATATTGAGAAAACAGGCTGGAACAGATGAATTACTAAAGTTAATCTGAGATACACTTCTAAAGCTGAGAAAAGTTTTAGAGACAGTGGAAAAAAAGGGCTTGAGAAGAAATTGTATTAAAAATCTATTGCTTTTTGGAAGAGTTTTGAAAGGGTTTCAAGGAAGGAAAATGGGAGCAAAACAGCATCAAGGCATAAAATAATAACATTTTTCTGAGGTGTTTTAACATTACCTATTTTTTTCTGCTTTCAGTTGTCTTACTGATTTCCTGTGAAATGTTGGATTTTATGTTGACTAAGCTTTTTGGTGGATCTCTTATTTTCTACTTAAATTTAGTTCCACATTTCCACATTCCTAATAGTTAATACCACATTTTTTCTTCTCATTTTTATTATATTTGGTATGAAACTGTAATCAACTGAATGTACCAGAAGCCCTTTCATTTCCATAATATTTCTGCAGATGCTAATACCAGGTAAAATGTAAAACAAAATATAGATTCAATACACACGTATGAATCTACTATCTGCTATTTATTTCCTAATATTTGCTTAGATATGCATTTGCTGTGAGGATAAAAGAGAGATTGATCCAAATGTTTTATCTTTGTGTTGAATTTTTCATACATTCACACAAATACTCCCACTGACTTACCTGGGTTTATTTTTTGGTAATTCATAGCTACTATTTCTTAAACCATTTACTATTTAAAATGAGGAAACATTATTAGAGGTTTCTTGTAGTTCTTGTCTCCTAGCAACAGAATTTCTTCTTAAATTGACCCTTGTATTTTCTGTGGATTGTGTAAAGCTCACACAGGCTTTTTACAGAATTCAGACATATCTTAGCACTAGCTCAATTTGTGTGTTTGAATTTTTGTCAAAAGATTAATTTTGTTCCTGAATTGGCCAAATGACTATAGCATTAGGTATAATAAAAAACGTACCTCTTTACTTTATTAACATTTTGATAATCTATTTCAATCAAGAAATGAGAAAAAAAAAAGGGTATTCCTTTGAAACATTACTAAAATATAATTTTGACAATGTGTTTTTAAGCATGTTTCTGAGTACCTATTTATAGGATGGTGGAAATTATTTTTCCTCTCTAATTTCCCATTAGATCAGGTCAGCTTAATTTAAGACCCTGATTCTTGGTCTGGAATAACATCTTGCTAATAAATCAACATATGTACAACTAATGCTTACAAATGGTGCAAGGAGCGCACTATTTGCAGAAGAAAGAGTCTTGGCAGACCCTGCTGGCAGTCACTGTGCAGGAAATTCACAGAAATCTTCATCTGGAGCAATCCCAAAGGTGCACTGTGAGGGCTAACTAGAGCTTTCCTTCCCTGCTGCCTAAAATTTTGTATTTATAATGAAATAAATTTACAGAAAATTCAGATTCTCAGCCTCTGACATTAATGTATGTTTTTGATATATAGAAATTTGTTATCTATGCTGTGGTACAGTGAATTCCAACAGGTAGTCATTGACAGCAAGAGGTTAAAGGGTTAGATATATGGCGTTAGTTCAGGTTAAATGTTATACTAGACCATGACACCTTTTCACCTTACATGAAAAACTTTGAGACATGGAACAAACACAAATTTTCTTTTTTAACTGATACTTGTGTAAAAAAAATGTGATACTTCAGCTAAATGCATTCAAGTCTTCCCATTCCTGACTGACTTTCTTTCAAAATATGTATTTTGGTTGATGTGCTTGCTTTTTTCCCATGGTTGCTCTTTGGTCTGATAGAACACATTACTGCTATCTAATTTAACTGCATTTTAACTTTGCTGAGTATGAATGCTTCTTTTCTTTAAATATATCCTTGGACCACTGGTCTAAGTAAGCTTAGACCTCTTCTGACAAATTCTATCCAATAGCTGACAAAACCCTAACTGACTACCAAACTTCTTATTCAGCTTTGAATAATATAAAGTGTTATTGTACCAAAATAAGTTTGAGGAAGTCTTAGCCCTTAAAATATAGTGAACATTTTTAAGGATGGGCCTGATATACAAGAAAAGCCCAGGGACTGTTCCAAAAGAAAAATACATTGGTACTCTCTGTCAAAATGCAGATTGACTCATTTTATCTGCTATGGGGGGTGTCCCTCAGTACAAACATGAGTACCTGTAAAAGTGCTTTCGGTGACCTGTGTGATTTTTTCCCCAATGAATATATACATCAGAATTTAATGACTGTTTTTTAAAGGAAAAAAAAAACAAACAAAAAACCCCCAAAAAACCAGCAAAACAAAAATACTACACACACAAAGATACACAGGTGAAAAGACAAAAAAAAGAAAAAGGAAAAAGGAAAAAGGAAAAAGGAAAAAAAAAGGAAAAAGGAAAAAAGGAAGGGAAAGGAAAAGGGAGGCAAGACAAGAAGTTGGATTACAAATTATGCATGAGAATATTTGCCTTTCACATGACTCCACCTTCTCTTCCATACAGCTCGGAAGACAAACCCAAACCAGTGACAAGCCCTAGGGATCCTACCAGCTAGAAAGCTCCTGATAGCTGGGTAGTTATAAACAACAAGCTGCTAAATGCCTCCAACCTGAGGCGTAGGCTGACTGGAGGTTCCAGTTTTGATGCACAGCTGTGTTTACAAGTGGACTCACAAGTGTGGGAATGAAAGAGAAAATTCAGGAGGTCTTTCTGGTCTCTTGTTGTTTCTGAGTCCAGTTCTCTCGTCTCATATATTCTGAGCATCTCTCTTATTCTGTGTCTCCTTGAAAGGAAACATTAAGAATTTTGACAGAAAAAGTGAAAAGAATGGGATAAAAGAAAATAGAGCAGACGGCTTAAAACATCATTTAGGTGTTGACCAATGCCCTCTGCTCTCATTTTTCTTCTACGTTCAGTACTAATAAACACACACATACACAACGTAACATAGATATTTATCCATGTTACGGCTGGATGGGTTTGCATCAGTGTGATCCTCCAACTTGTGGTGAAAACAATTGGAAAACATTCATTCAAATCTATTTCAATTCACAGGATTTATTGTCATCATCGACAAGCAACCAAATGTCTACATAAGATGTCAGCCTGAAATATAATATGGTGACTAGACTTCATAGAATATACCTGTGTTACATGTCATGTGTCACAGCTTGTTTGATTTTACCCATTTTCCTTGCTAATAGGCAATACAGATAATTTACCCACAGGTGTGGCATAACCCGTGAAGTAACAAGGCAAGGAAAATGAAGGAGCAGACACGCTTTCTGTGCCCCTGACTGCATATAACTGGTAATAGAGCCAATATGGGAAAGAAAGTGCTTTAAAACTTTAATTTGACAACATGATCACTATTATTACTTATCTTGTATTCACTTAGTTATATCTTCTGTATTTTCAAGGGATGGGTCAATATTTCACCCTTTCAGTTCACAGTAGTCTTTACTCTCAATTTACTCTCAAATTAGGGACTGAAGGGCTTTTCTTTAGGTTACGTGTTTTCAAATAAATGTAAATGGCATGGCTCTTTTCTTAGTAGATGAGAAAAATGGTGAGCGCAGACAGGATTTCTCATGAATAATCCTGTGATTAAAAACCTAAATAAAACAGACTGATTGCTTGAAATTTACTCGTAACCTACTTGCACACTAAGCTTTCTGCAGCATATGCTTTTCTGAACTACTGCGCACAGAATACAACAATGATTCAGTTCCGTTGATTTCTGGGGGTTGAAAAAGCCCAGACAAACGATATCCTTTGTAGAACTCCTTTTGAATCTCAAATAGTATGAACCTGGATAGCACTGTTCTGGGGGACCAGACTAGAGTGACCTATTTAAAAATTCCATATAAATGAACAGCCTTGGATCTTTTTCTGAAAAACTCTTTTCTTTCAGATCATAAACAAAGGAGCTGGGCTTGGGGTTTTCCATGTTTGTTTTATTATGTTGTTTGCGTTTTGCTTTATTTTGTTTTCAAATTTACTATAAAGTAAATTTGAAGTATTTCTAGTTACTGCTGCTTCTGGAAAGGCTTTATGTTGGTTATTGATAAACAACCTGGCCAGTGGGACAGAAAGATCGTAGAATCGTAGAATAGTTTGTGTAGGAAGGGGCCTTTAAAGGTCATCAATTTCAACCCTGTTAAAATGAGCAGGGACATTTTCAACATGAACATGTTCATCTTCAAGCTGAACGAACTGGGGAGGATCCAGACAAGAGCCATAGACAATGGCTCTGGGCCGCGTGCTGGAAATGTTGATTTTGCTTCATGCGAGGAAGGAAAAGCCAACAGAGGTCTCTGCAGCCTCTCACCGCCCAAGGGGCGCCTGTCAGAGAGAAGATGGAGCCAGACCCTTCTCAGGGGTGCAGAGCAAAGAGGCAACAGACCCAGCTCAGCACTGACACTGTATAAAAAGGCAATTCTCCCCATGGGCTCCAGCAGAGCAGTGGAACAGGCCGGCTGGAGAATCTGCGTGCTCTCTACCCTTGGAGATTTTCACAACTCAGCTGGACAAGGCTCGGACCACTCTCTCTAACTTCAGCGTTGGATCTAAGTTTGAGATTTGTGTTCTGTGGAGTGGGATTGACAAATTAACCCCCAGGGGCCACCTACAAACTCAATTATACAATGATTCTGTTGAAACTTTTTAAATTTAGAGCACAGTCTTTTGGTATATGATAAGTTAGACAGATCAGGGATTTGAATTTCATTTCACATATGCCAGATAACAACCTTGTACCACTGAGAACAGAGTTGTTCAAGGTAATTATATGTAAATGAATTTTTAAGCAGCCTAAATTACCTGCTTTAACTGCTCAGCCTGGAAAAAGCCAACAAGTGAGATTAGCCTATTTTTTTTAATTTTTCTGCTTCCACAGCAAACTGAGACAAGTATAAGAAAACCAACTGAAGTCTTCACAAAGATTATCCCTTTTGAATCTGAGAGGAACTCCAAAGTCCAGTTGTATTAGGCCTTGACCTTTTAGACCTTTCCACTTGTGAGAAAAGCAGTATTTGCACCTTGATGGCAATACAACCTGGGAACACAGCTGTTAGTATTTTTAGTGTGGACATAACCTGAATAATTAGTGAACAAGGAGATGTCATTGGAGTTTAATGATCATTAGGTCAAATACATAAATACTTCAGGTCATGATTAGACTTTCTGAAATGGGAATAGCCTCACTGTATTCCTGACTCAGATGTTTGAGTAAATGCCCATGCACTGGACCTCCGGGGGCAGCCTTTACCAATTAATAATTTCCCCTTTGCCAACCAAAGTTCCTCATTCATTAAAACTATGATGTTAAAAAAAAAGGAGGCAGAAAAGTGAATTTATAAAGTTTCACACTCCAAAAGATAAAAATATTTGGTTTATATATTGGCACTATTATAAATTATTTATAAATATTGGTCGTACTGATAAACATTATTAAAATAACAGACATGATTAGATAACTATTGCTATAAAATTTATAAAGGCACATATATTTATATCATTTAACACTGTTGAATTAATTGTGGTGTCTCTCTATTTGCAACACTTGCACTTCCAGCAAAGATAATAAAGAGAAGAGAGGAAATGCACTTGTTCATACTATTTGCCATTCACAATTTACTGGAGGATTTTGTATTCTCCTAGTTGACTGAGACTAAAAATAGGAATGCTGCTGCCTTTCCCCTGTGTGGATTTCAAAAGAGGTTTGAATTTTTCTTTTATTGTCTTTATATGAAAGGAACATGTAATAGATAAGAGAGACTAGGATCAAAAGGAGAGCTGTGGGGTTTTTTCTCAGCAATAATAATCTCAACCGCAAAGCAGATGAATGCATTATTATTCTTTCACCTGTTAAAAACTTGGCTATGGCAGCAAGGCTCTGTTTCTAAGTCTCATTTTTGCTAGTTCATTTCACCATAACACATTTCAGGAAGAGCAAGGAAAATAAAATCCAGTAAGTTAGGAGACACTACTATTTTTTTTTTGTTGAAAATTGCATTTGTAACTCAGGTTGTTATTCTGAGAAATTATTGGCAAACAAAACTCATGTATACTGAAGTAATAATGAAATGGCCTGGGTTGGAAGGGTCAACACCACCCACACAGGAAAAAAGTTTCTTCAAATATCTAATCTAAATATCTCCTCATTTAGTTTAAAACCATTCTCCCTTGTCCTAATACTACATGCACATGTAAAAAAACACTCTTATTTTTTTAGAAGCCCCCTTTAGGTACTGGAAAGCTGCTGTAAGATCCTGAGACAGATCCCCGAGGGATCATCACTGGGCTTTACCCGGACAGAGAGTCACTGACCACAACTCAGTGACTGCGTCCCTCCAGCCAATTCCTGATCCAATGAACTTGAACCCTTCAAGTCTGTGACTACAACTTGGAGATGTCTATTATATGCTATTAACATTTGATTAAAGAGTTGCTAATGTTTCTCCACTACTTCTCCTCCTCCTTTATTATTAGCTGGGCTGAGAAGCTGCTGGGTGAGCTCAAAGCGTCAGCAATATGGGAAGAGATGGAGAGGTACGCCAGGCTAGATTTTGTTGAGAGTGTGATATTCCATGTGAATTTATTGCAAGCTACTCTGCTTCCAAAAGTCTTTTAATTTAACAATCTTTTCATGATGTTGAATTTTCTGCATGCGTTTCATTAAGATCCTATGTGTTTGTTTTCTAGTCCTGCAGTAATATGGTAATTCTCTTGTAAAAGGCCATTCTTTGGTAGATTGTCCACAAAAGAAAATTATTTGGCTCTATTTTCCTTGTGGAATATATATTTTCTAAGTAAACTTATAAATAGATAAGCAAAAATATTTTTTTGGTCATTATTTTCCTTGATTTCCACTTTGAGTGTTACACAGCTTACTTTAAGATTATCAGCCAACTAAATTTTCTTTATTTCCTTCCTTCCCTTCCTCCTTTTTTATGGACTTTCAAACATAACTGCACCTGGAATATGCTGAGTCTGTCTGTTATATATCTTGAAGAACAGCTTTAGCCATCCTTAGTTCCAACGAGGAGCATTCACTCACAGGAGAACTTCGGGAATACACGGTGTGAGCAACTGTGAACCCTTTAGCCCCTCTGGTAAGAAATCTAGCCCTTAATCTGTTTGCTAATTCCCTTAGTTATCGTTACAGATTCCTTGGTTTTACAGACATCTCAGAATGCTGCAATCTCATGTACCACAGATACAGAAATACTGTTTTATAATCACTGAGATAGGAATTTAATAGTATTTTCATATTTTGCCTTCCCCACTAGATGTAAGAGGCTGATAATTCTTGCAAAGTTTAAATCTATTTCACAGGCAATTTATTTCAGTAGACTTTATTTCTTTTTTTTTATTAGTCCACAGCAGTTTAATTTAAGATTTAGAGGCTGAAAGCGCACTTTCTGTAAAATAAAAAACAGATATCTACTATACATCACAACATAGTCATTAATAAAATAAATATGTGTATTCACAGGTAGAAATCCTCCTCTAAATTTTATTTATTTTATATTCACAAATAATACACGTTCACAGAGCAGTTATACTGCCATCTAAGTCTGTCACAAGAGTGTAAAATCTGTATCAATATGGTATATTCAAGGAGATCATTGGTATTACCTGAATTTATCTGTGCCTGTTAAAGTCAGATCACACACTGTCTTCAGTTTAAATTTATGTTATTTTCACCCTTGAAAATTATAGAAATATTCACACAGTATTTCTTTGTAAGGAAAGATTAAAAAACCAAACAAAACAGGGAGTATAAAAATTAACCGTAGAAGAGAGTTCTGTCTCCTATAATATCTTGTCTTTATATGGAAGAAGGGAGAGTCTGCATCAGCGCTTTGCATAGCTGGGGGAAAGCTGCTCCAGGGCTAAGGGACAGTTTCACACATGTAACTGGACAAACCAGAAAGGTAGGATTTCTGTAGGAACAAACTGATGACACTGCACACAATTTTTAAATGAATTATAATGATAGGCTTTCTCTGATGCAGCTTCTTTTTTTTTTTTTATTTTCTATTTGAGTGGGTTGGGTAAACATTATTCTATTGTACTCCCATAGACTAGAGTTTCTCTTCTCACACACATTAAAGTAATTTTTACCTGCAAGCATTTCCCTTTGTTCCATGGCTTGAAAACTGTCCGTATTGTTGTTATTATTTTTAAACAATAGTTTTTGTAAAATTTTTGAAGCGAGAGTTCAAACACTTAGGCAATATTTCTGATGAGAAAGACACACAAAATCACCTAAATCACGATCAAACACATCACTTTTGAAACTTGTTACCTAAGCAAATTTCAATAACCAGCCGTGTGTTGGTACAAATGCATTCCTAAATATATGCTTACAAGACTGGCCACCCTTCTCTAAACCAGAAATGCTTATTCAGAATGAAAGGATGTAATTATTTATTCTGTCTAGATAACATATATGGAAATTATAAGCAATCAGAACACTTCTCTAATTCATGTATTGTGATATTTTTGTAACTTCAAGATTGAGTCAAGATAGCAGCTATCAGTTGAGATACCAGACTGTTCCAGCTGTCTCTAGAGGGATAACTCTAGGACATCCTCAAACCAAATAAACTAGAATGTGCTGGTACATGAAAGGGAAAAACTCACAATAATAGAGAGCATGCTGTGAATCCATAGACATCTCTGTTCCAGCACCGAGCTTTTTCTAGAGAAGTCTGGGGTGCAATATGAGGACAGCATCTTTTGAAGGAGCTATAACAATACCTAAGATTATATAATGTGTGAAATTATTGAATTGCCCCTAGATTTCCATTTTCAAATAGTTGTCGTTCTTTTGAAGCCTCTGTATAACTTCTTCATGCCTGGATTTCTTTTCAAGGTGTCCGAAGTCTACCAACTTACCTAATGATGCCATCTGGATTTTCATCAGAGCAAGGACACTGACACAAACCTTCACGTTTATTCAATTATTCAGATTATTCAATTTAGCAGATTATTCAATCTGGACACCCTGGTTTTCCATATTCTGTATGAAAACCCATAATGGGACCTGATCTCTCTCAGCAGATTCTAGTTGTCTGCTTTCCAATAGCCAATTTCTTTTCATATACACCGGAAATCTCAAAATTGAGGCAAATAAATCCCTCATTTCTTTATGGGGTTGTCAGTCTAGAGATTCCTTGTGTCTCAAAACTTCATGCTTGCAATCTGTCTATTCAAACTCACAGCCAAGTTTCAAACTGGATATGGTTTCCTACTTCCTCACCTTAATTGAATAACTCCTGTATAACATTGGTTCAAACTGAAGTTATATAGTGCTTTTCTCTGCTTTGCAAACTTTTTCTGCAATTTAAAGTTTAAAAGGGTTTTGAACCAGTCAGTTCAAAGGTGACACAGAAGAACAAATAGTATTCCCAGACTGCAGCTATCAACAGATGCTGAAAAACAATGAGGAAAAATCTTACATTTCACTACAAAAATACTTATGTAGGAGAATATAACTGAAGGGCTTGGGGATACAATCCCAATAGGCCAAAATAGAATTTTTTGTTGTGTCTAAGGAAGGAGTTGTTTCCAATGGGAAAATATCTTTCTAAATGTAGCTTGCAAAAAACTATAAAGCCTATAGAAAAAGAAGTGATTCTTTTCATTGATTTCTTTACCTGCAGGTCAGGTGAGAGAGTGAAGAACCAGTGCCTTGTGTATACTGAATCTGTGAGAAATTTGGCTTGAAATTTTCAAGTTATGTTAAAAGAGACAACTCTTTTTATCCCCAACCTTACCTTTCCTCTAATTTATTTGTATAACACCAATTCTGGTCCCTATCTACTATAATTGGGAAAATCAGGAATAGAATGTCTTGAGTGACTGATGTTCCTCACATCAGTTGTTGCCTTTTTCTTCCTTAAAGAGACACAAGAATTTTAGTTTCGTGAGGATTTTCTTTTTGGTTTTTTTTTGACTCAATTTATAACAACTAAAATAACAGATTCCTACATCGCCTTCTAGGTTGTTCAGTTCAGTTATTTTCTCCCATTTTCAGTGACTGAGAAAATGAAAAAAAATGGAATGCTTCTATACAGAGATGATGAAAAATGCAATGATACACACTTGTTTCTTCTTTACAGAAAGAGTTGTATATATCTCATGACCTGTAAATGCATTTGTACACAGTCCAAACTAGATTTATTAAAAGAAAAAATGAAACCACGTGTAGTATTTTTTTGAGCCTAATGACGACACAAACACCAAATATATGGTTTATTTCAGCAATCTATTATTAAGAAATTACTGACCTTCCAGCCTTATGCTTTAGGTACCGTTTTGGTAGAAGAGGCCATCACAAAAGAGTTATGAAAGGCTTGCTCTGCTATCAAATAACTTATTCTGAAAATACCATTAAGTTTAATTAGAAGCAGCAACTTTTCTACCAGATGGACTGGAATATTAGAGGGGGAAATCTGGACCATTTTGTTGGCCTCTGAATGGACATTTCCTGAAGCACCATTATATGTAATTTCTGATAAAATGTTGCAATAACAGTCAACTAATGTCTGCTTGCATTTATGCTGCCACCTTTAACGCTAAAGAGTCAGAATCAAAGAGATTCATTCTTTATATGTGATTAGTTTTATAAATGGTCTTACCTGTTTTTTCTTCTCAGTAACTTGCACTGCAAATTTGAAACTGCAAAGGTCTCGTTCTTAAAGTACTTCAGGTGCTGTGAGGTAATGAAATCACTACATTACTCTAGATTCAAAACGTGGATTTTTTAAATTTACTTATCAACAAAATCTTATTTAAGAGGTGTAAAAGAAATTTTAATCAGAAAATACTGAAAAAAATTTAAACTTTATAGTAATAACTGTGCTTTTCATAGAAACCTTAAGAGCATATATTACAGCCCTCTTATTTTTTGTCATAAAGTAATACTTTATATAGCTCTTTTCATTCAGTCATTTCAAAATAACACAAACTCTCTTTTCCTCATGCAATCCAAAAAATTACAGGTCAAAATATTACATCAGTGCTTAACAAAATATATTATTTTAAAAATAAAAAAAATCTATTCTCACATAATTCTTGTTAATGTATGCTTAGTCGGATGTAACATATTATGAAACTCAAACATGACTGATAGCTTACACATCTCTGAAGACAAAGCAGATGTTTAGCTGTGGTAAATTATTCCTGTAAGTCCTGATAACCTTCCACTGACTTTCATGGGTAATGTATCAGCCCTTAAAAGAGTGAAAAGAGAAAAAATTATGGCTCCCACAACAATAACTTCAAGGTTAAGTGAGATTATTTCTCCTGAACATACTTATAATGAACAATGATCCTTTAATCCTTTCCCTATCTTCAAAAAAAAGGAAAACAAGCAGGTCTGGTTTTTTGTTTGGTTGGGTTTTTTTACTTTAACAATTGGCTTTAAAGTATTGTTTAAACCAGTCTTTAATTGTCAAATTATCATGATCACAAAAAAAAAAAAAAAAAAAAAAAGTATTGTGGTTTTAGGCTACTTATTGGATTTACAATACAGAATGATCCTTATGGATGGACACATCCATACAGAACAAGAGTAAGAGATATAGATCTTTGAGTAAAAATGTTTGTTTGTAAGGATGTAGTTCCTTGGTTTTCTCTTTACATAACAATTTCTTTAGTGTCAGAAATTTATGTATTCTTTTCACAGTGAAGCTTTACAAAGATATGCTGTCTGATACTACTTCCACTCTGGGGAATTGTTTCCTTTGGTCTTTTTGGTGTAGTGTTTAAAAAGAGAAATAACACTTTAGTTGATTTAATTGGGAGTTAAAATATATCTGTAAAAGTAAAACTCTCTTCTAGTTTTATAGCTATTATTTGCACCGTGTGTGTGTTGAACCCAAACTCTATTTCTGGGAGGTTGCCCCTTGTAATGAGATATTTTCACTGTCTCTTAAGTACCTACAAACTTAAAGTTTGGTCATCTACTAAAAATTCAAGATCTGTTAGCCAATGGTCCATGTTATTTGCTTTAATTAAAATTCCTGACAATGTTTATTAGAGAAATAAATTGTTAAAGCAAAGGAAAAAATCAGTGGTGGAGCAGTGACACAGCTTGATAAATCACAGTATAAGGCTCTCCTGATACTGTAGGAGGGTAAATGCATATGTGGCAGTGATTTACCAGTGTTTGTGTTTCAGCTGGGAAATTAAACAAATGTTATTTGAATTTCCTCTTTCTTAAGAGTTTAGTGGTAGAACAGCAGTTTAATATGATTTTCCTGCACCTCCTACCCAGTATTCTTCAAATGCTGATTTCAATGTAAACAAATGTAGAATTTTGAAGAAAAGTCAGGCACTTTAGAAACTACAGACACAAAGGACAATGGGTCATTGAGACATTCATCCTGTGGCCATCCATATAAAGAGCTTATTTCCAGGGCAGGACAAGAAATTCACAGCTGATGTTACTTGTACTGATGCTTCCAAAATAATTTCCATCAAAATTCCTGAAGTTATGTTTAAATATATTACATTTGCAACCCTAACATGTTTGGCTTGGCCTTGGCCTGAAAAGGTCTCAATGAGGTTATTACCTGATAAAGATACAACCTCTAGCAGGGAGAAATGATAAGACATGGTGGACAGGGTGCAGACTGTCTTCATTCAGCATAGAAAGACCTGGAAGAAAAATTGGGGTCAACAGTAATGTAAGACTCAATGCCAAAGAAAGAGAAGTGCTATTTAGTAAGAGAGCTACATCACACAAACACTAGAAGATACTCTCTGGCTAGGAGGCAGGGATCTGACTCAGGCTTCACATCTTTTTTTTTCTCATTTTGACCAGCAAAACTACCCTGAATCATGATTTTCACTTTTCCTTAAGGAAATTTTCTTTCAGAAACAAAGGTGGATAAAACCAAAACAAAATTCTTTTTTGGTGTTGTTGTTTTATAGTCCACAACCACAGAACAAGCACAGAGTGAATGCCGGTAAAATAAAGGGACTCACTCAGTGGAATACAAAGGATTTCCTGCCCTTGTCTCTCTACTACTACTGTAAGACATACTAACTCTTAGAATCTGTCTCATTTATGAAAGATGGTCTTCAAAAGCAATAAAGTTTTTATCAAAAGAATCTTTGTGTCAAAGATTTATCCTGTGTTCTGCAAGCTTTAAATCAGATAGATATCAATCCTAATATATTTAAGTGTCATTATGGAAAATTTCTGAAGCTATTTTCATTATCTTCAGGTAAATAAATAATGAAAAGCATTTTATACTATTCATTCAGGAATCATTTAAGTGAGATTTACAAAGCATGCAGTTAAGAATGAACTTTTTAAATCAAAGGATCAAATGATGCCATGCTTAGCATAATCTGAGATTGGGGGAGTACTAGTTTTGCATTTTAAGATGGATGCAAAGGAAAAAAAAAAGTAATATATAAGTAGGATGTACTATTATTTTCCTGTATCACTGTTTTGTGATTTTGTCCCTTTTGCTGACAAGCTGCCAGATCCCCTGAGTGGTGTGAGGTGCTCAGATCTTTCACTAGGAGTTTCAAGACCTAGAGAGGACAGAGTAGCAGGACCTGGGAAACAAAACATGCCAGAAGGGTGTTTTGTAACAGAAAACCCAAAGGATACTTTAGAAATTGAAGATATACAGGGACATTAATGATAGATTTATATATATTTGTGTCTTTGGGTTCAAACAAAGGAAATTCTGTCAACTACAGTGCCTTGAAAGTTACCTTGCAGAAAATACATTCTTGAAGGTGATTACACAGAAAATTCCTGAGCACCTCAAACTGAGTCACTACAACCTACAGTCTCAGGGAAGGAACCCTCAGAATTTACAGGTACAAAGTCCTGAGCCTAAGGCCACAGGATAATATGAATTTAGCCTAGTCCTAGAAGGGCACTTTCAGAGGCCTTCAAAAGTTCATCTTGTTTCAGGTTTACCTGATGACTTGAGTGTTATGTATCAGGGCATTTCCCAAGCGCCAGTGTCAGGGTAAATAAAGCATGTTCTCAATGTCTCTCTCTTCCGCTGAGGTCTGTAGGAATTGCAGGTATCCAAGTCTTTCCCCGTGACAAATAAAACCCACCATATCAGTCACTAAAGATCATTAGAAAACACATAGCTACTGCAAGTCCATCTCGCTAAAATAGTTTTCCTGAGAAGCAGTTTTACAGCAGCCAAGAAGCAAACACAGGGCTGGCTGCAATGATAACTACCAGTAAAGTGGATTTGTTTGTAAATACTCGCTCCAGAGGGGCCAGTCTGTTGCTTGAGCATGGAAAATATATACATGTTAACTACCCTTTATGCTAAATCTCGCACATATTATGATTGATCTTCAGTATAATGGTGTTTGTGAAAGGGTAGACACAGCACAGAGTAGCAATAATGCAATAAAATGCCTCTGCAATATTCATTTCTTGTATACAAGAGGGGATCTGTGCAGTGATTCATCTTTCCACGAGTTACATGCAAAGATAAGTTTTAATTCCCAAAGCGAAGCAAATGCATCACAGAGGAAAGTAGTTCCTTGCAAAACAACTCTGCCTTAACAGTTCTTTATAATGATGTGAAATTTCAGCTCTTAACATCATTAAGTGAGCAATTTCCCATCATGACCCTTATGGGGTTTTATGTTGTTGTGACTGAGGAAATGACTAAGTTCAGGTGTAAAGTGAGATAGTTATCTTTCACAGCTCTGAACAAATATGAATCCATAGGGGAATAATTTATAAGATACAGCAGGAAGATAGGTCATCTAGATAGACTCTGTTTAGTGTGAAGTGAGGAAAGGAGCTTCCAAAATCAAATCTCTGGCAAATCTTAGTATGTAAAACTGAGATTTCCTAAAAAAAATCCCACAAAAGCAGACAAACAAACAACAAAAAGACTCCTTTACAAACACACAAAAAAATTAGGATTTTTTTCAACGAACTCCCATTCTCACAGTTTGACTTCTAATCCTTCAGAGCAGGCAGGTTGATGGGCAGATGATTTTTACTAATACCCAAGATTAGTATTTTTCAGCAGATTTCCTTGCACATGGGTTAACTGGAGAGATCCTAAAATTTTCTCAGGATTACAGAATGACATCACCCTGGTTTATGACATCCTTGTGCAAAGTGAGTTTCTTTTGTTAAATCTGGAAATTATACCTTAAGCATAAAGATGAACTGTACTACATTCAAATGGAATGCTCTGCTTGTTGCATTCCACAAGGAAAATGAAGAGCTTCTTAAAGGAACAACTGGGAAATCATATAATGCATTTTCTAATCACTTCTTACATTTGACAGAGCTGTGTGGGAGAAAGGTGGGGTGGTGGAATCTACTCAGATGTTGCTTTTAGGTTAAATATAATTTGAATAGTAATTTCTGGTGCTTAAGGTGGAATATTAATGGTATTTAGACCATTAGGATAATTTATAACATTATGTGTTATACATCAATACCACCCAGGCTTGCAAGACCATTAGGACTTGCTGTATTAAGGGGAAACCCACTCACTCAAGAGCTCGTTGGTTACCAATTTATTCCTCTTGCCTTTGACTATGGTCTGTTGGAGACAGAAAACATTTAAAGTGAATCAGTAGAGAAAATCTGTGTCTGTAAAAAACTATGTACTCAAAAGCTAAATAACATGCAATGTCATTTGAAAGATTCTCCTAATCTAATTCCCTCTGTTTCCATACATCAAAAGTAGATTACAGTTTTAAGTTTCATGCCACAATTACTCACAGGGCTTATCTGTAAATGAAATTCAAGAACATGACATGAACATAATGTGCTGGCAGAAGATACTGAGATGCAGCTAATCTGCCTCATATCACACTTTTTGTCACTGTCCCCATTCGTAAGAGGGACTGCAGTTGCTGGAAGGTATGTTGTGAGCACAGTCATGCTTCCTTTGCAATCCTTGACAGGATCTCCCCCACCTCAGTGTAAAGCTGTACATTAACCATTATCTTCTCTGTTAGAAGTAAAATAACCCAAACAAAAGCCTGTCTGGAAAATATTTCCCTTCCCAGCTTTTATCAGAAAGGCATTGACATGTAAATGCGCAAGAAAAAAATTACCCCGGGTCTTGCAAGTCCTCAAGTCCTTTGTTACCCACAAAAATACATTGTGAAAACATTAGTTCAAATGGCACTGGGTTTACTCTTCTTGTTTAAGCACAAACTCCACAAAAAGCTTTATAAAGAATGTTTTCCAGATGCAATTTCAAAGAAATCTGAAGATGAGAGCACAATCTGTGCTAGCATACCTACATTTGCACACTAAATAGGACATCACAAAGAGTGGCAGGGACCTGAGTTTTACTATGTTTAGGAATATAAAGTACTTTCAGGGTTTTTGAGACTTTGTTTTGTTCACTCTCTTGTTTACCAGTGCCTCCTGGAATACTTAACTCCACGTTCTTTAAATTATGTAATCAGAAACTTCTGGAACAAAACGGAGAAAAAGAGTGTTCAAATGAACTCCTTTCCAGCAATCCTAGTTTAAGGGGATTCCAGCCAGGGATTCCATTCCAGGGGTGTCAGGGAAATTTTCTGTTCATATAAAATCCAGGAAACATTATTTAGGATATTAAAGAAATCTACCACTACCAGAAGCTCCATTTAGAAGACAAGAAGCCAAACTTTGTGTATGCAATGTATTCTCAACAAGCCAGCTGACAAGTTTTAGTTCTATTTCTGGTATGTGTCAGGGGTGCAAGGGTTTAACAGCAGCAAAACCACAGCAGAAATAGCAAATGATAGAGATTGACCAACTTTTTAAAATTCCATGATACTCATTGATGCAATAAACACCAATCAACCAAAATAAACCGAGGTATTTTTCTTAACTCTTGCATTATAAGATATTCATAGAAGAAAGACATTTTCTTAAAAAGGCCCCAAACTATATATTTCTATTTTTCATAGTGAATATTCCACCATCAGTGGAATATAGCTTAGAACCTCTCAATCTCCATTGTTGTCACATAATATTAAAGTCAGAAAATTGCGTTCTTGCTATCTGGAGAAGTAAAGAAATGCTAATTTTTTTATTATTATTATTATGTTTCCCCCCCCAAGGAAAATTGTGGTACAGAAGAGAAGTGAATTTAAGTCTTACAACAGTATTCATTAGACTAATCTTGCTCATTTAGCAGCGGCTTGCTATTCTCAGGTATTGTAAAAGAAGTTCAGGAAGTTTGAGGTTGGTTTAATTCATATTTCATTTGCACCAGGTTTTAGAAAATGAAATTAAAAAATACGTTATTACACCACATAAACACACAAATTTCCCAAGTTTACTGTATCAAACTATATATATATGTATATTAATTTGCTCCCTGGTCTTCATTCTGGGTTTGAGTGTTATGTGTATTTGTGGTACTACAAGTAGGCTCTAGCAAAAAAATTGTATATATGTTGAAAAATTGCACTTCCTCCCTACAAGTAAAATTCTCAGCACTTCTTGTGCCAGGAAAATGGTTAAATATTCTTTTAAAACCAGGGAAAAATTGTAAGATAAGCATCCAGGAAATTGCCTTGCCTCTTCCAAATACAAGTATAACAACTGGCCTTCCACCAAAACTGAATTTTACCCTACCTTCCTCAAACTAACAATATCCACTTCATTCTTTTCTGGTTTTGGATTTTGCAACAGAACATTAAAAAGGAATTATTGCCTTCAGGATTGTGACTTCCTCTGTCAAAGTGCCAGATCAGAGTATTTAAATAGAAAATTGAATAAATGCATTATTTGTTTCACCATGAGGGTTACTGGTTATATGGGACACACAGGAGGCATAGATTGCATCAAAATGCACTGTTCACAGTCTTCCCAAGCGAGAACTGCTCTTTAGTGATTGGAAATATGCTAGTGATTATGGCAGGAGGTTTTCGCATTTCCATTGTCTCTTCTGAGAAAAAATGTCCTGTTTTTTACTAAGGACTATGGGCTCAAACTGCTGGACATAATGGTCCCTTCTCAACAGACAAAAGAATTTTAATTGTCAGGGCATTGAGGCACTTTGGTTTAGTACAGATGTGTATAATTCTTCTTGGCCAGTTCCTCAGTTATTCCCCTGAATTGCCTCTAATTTCCTGGAGTTAATCGTGCAGAGTACAATGTAAATTTGGTTGTTTCTGTCATAGCTCACCATCGCTGGCAAACCTCCAGTGGCTGACAAGCAGGTTTAATGAAGCACCTGACTTCTCACTAAGTCATCTCCGGGCTTGTTAGTGCTCATGTTAATGACAGAGTTGGAAGAGATGCTCTGTGATGTGCTCGGGGGCACATGTACACACCGTGCTGCACGAGAGAAAAACATCCTCGAGATAATCTTGTAAAGCATTCCTCAGCTTGGGACTTGCAG
This sequence comes from Donacobius atricapilla, assembly GCA_013397315.1. NCBI lineage: Eukaryota > Metazoa > Chordata > Aves > Passeriformes > Mimidae > Donacobius > Donacobius atricapilla. Next base: position 841,906 of record WBMY01017452.1, on the reverse strand, counting down.
AAATAGGGTTTCAAGGCAACCTTATTTATTGTACAGCTAGAAAAAGAGGGGAATTATTGTTTATTTGCAGTATTACTCCCCATTTTTACCTAAAGGACCCAAAGGCATTTACTTATAAAAGTATTTTTATCATATCCTCCAATTACTGTATAGGACTCAACATGATTTTTTTTTTTTTCACTTTTTTTGTGGTTTAACCCTGGTAGGCAGCTAAACATCACACAGTGACTTACACAACAGTGAGATGTAAAGAATTGGAGGGCAGAAGCAAGAAAACTCATGGACTGAGATAAAACCAGTTCAATATGCAAGCAAAATTATATAGAATAAAGAATTAATTCACTTCTTGCCATGGCCAGGAAGGTGTTCAGTCTTGCTCAGCAGAGCAGGGTGCCATCACACGTAATGGTGGATTTTTCAATGCATTTTTCAGATCACATACTGAGAAAAACTTCACTGATTTGCCATGCCCACATCAGACTTTTCAGGATGTGGGTTGTTCTTTTTTCTACCAAAATAGGAAGCAGGTAAAAAAAATTGCATTCAAATATTCACTGAACTGATTAGCATGCCTGTAGGTTGTCCTCCAAAGTGTTGAGATTCTGTTGGAATAAAAGAAACACCTACAACTCATCAAATATTTAAAAAGTACAAAGAGTTATGGTACATTTGTAGAAAGACTCGGGTGAGTTAACTGGAAACATATATTTCCTTGTTTCAGTCTCTCCCTAACCTACCTGGGTTCCTCTGTCTGGAGTTGTGCCTCGCTCTTAGAAAGCCCTGAGCTCTTTTGGCTCAGGTAATCTTGGGAGATTTCAGCCTGAGGCAGAGATCAACTCAGGAAATTTAAAGAATGATCAAAGGGCTCTTACTCTACAAACTGTTTGTGAGGCAGCATTACCAGCCACACATAATTAGAAGTCTGTAAATTTATTTTTTTTTTTCGCCTTTCTGTGTTTGATTGCTTCTCTTTTCTCTTCTGTATCATAGAGTGGCCATTATCAACAGATTATCAACAGAGAAGAGATGGGATCTTTAAAACTACATTGTCTGCTTGAAAGGTCTATTAATTTCTTTTTACAAAAGCTATCAGCTTTTGGCTGTTTTGTGTTGATTTTCACAGTTTTATTTCAATTCTTTTATGTCAGCCACATTAGTTGTAAAGTAAATCTTCTAAGCAAGAAGTCATAAAAGGTAATAAAAGTCAATTAATCCAGGTAGTTAAAACCTACTCTATTAAAAGGCTTTTATTGCAATATTTCTATAATTTCAAGATTCAACTATTAAAATGTTTTTCCAGATTTGTTTTTTTCCCTGAAAAGTTACACAAAAAAGAATTTATATAACAGAAAAAAATGCTAGCCTTACGCAATTTTATACCGTGTTCCTTCTAAATAAAAATTAATTGCACAGAAATTTTAAATAGACCTTATTTTTCAATAGACTTTCAATAGACATTTTTAATGTACATTATAGCAAGCAAAATAATACACCACAGATAAAATATGACTGCCTATTTCCTGTGGAGTTTCTTGTATACTCCCTGAGACAAGAAAAAATCCTGATTAAATAAGACCAAAATTAATTTGGTTAAGATATTTTCAAAATCAAGAGAACCAAATATTTTTGTGTGACCATGCTGAACTTGCCTTGGGAAACCAAACAGTCTTTAACAGAGTGAGAGGGCAAAAAATCTTTATAGAACAAACGTGAAAAAAATCTACTAAATTGAAAAAAAACAAATTGAGGACTAGAATGACAGTGCTCAAAACTATCACCTTGGTCAATATTGGTTTCAAAATGGTTCCTAAAATATCTCATTGTTAGAAAACCATCTATTTTTTTTTAATATTTTTAATTTGTTCATTTATATTTGGCTTTAGATGTCATAATATAATGAAATTTATCAGCGTAAGAAAATATCTAACATGGATCATTGAGTTTTTTGTAGTTTTTAACTTTCATTTCGCAATTTCACTTTCCAGGGGATCAGGCAAAAGAAAAGTTAAATTCGTAAATATATCAATTGATGCTCACATTTTGAAATAGACAAAATTAATGGTGTGACCCTGATGAATGAGAAAAACCTGCGCGAATATTTCGCAATTTGTCAGGCCATTATTGCCATTGACAAACTAAGGTTTTAGTATATGTAGTTCTTCTAAGGTAAATTCTGCATAACAGATGGTTTTCCTCCTGATATGACAAGTATAAAAATGTCCAGTGAGCATCATGGTGTTTTTAAGTCCTCCTAAACGAAATATGTCAGGAATAACATGGAGGACAGAAGGCCCTTAAAGAGAGACCACACAGGAAACCACATCTGAGCAGGACCCAGATCTCAAGCCCACACTTGGCTGTGACACCAGCTTGCTCTGGGACTTTGGGCAGGTCATCCTCAGCTCTTCAATTTTCCACTGTGTGATTGTTCTTGTCTACTTGTATTGTAAAGGTTCTGTGGCCTAGACTGTCTCTTACAGCATCTCCACACCGCTGAAATCAGATCTCATGTAAATACCCAATACTGAAATGCATCTGACATCTCAGGAAATAGATAACTCATTTATATAGTTTGCTGAACCACTAAATCCGAATGTAAATTATGAATCCACAAGTTCACCACAATTATTTTTCCCAGTTTCATGCCATCATCCACCAAGAATGCATATGATGCGTGCCCATAAGTAGCACTCTAAAAGTGTTTTTTTATTTCAGTAGTTCTTAATGATCTTTTAAACTTGATTGATTACATAAGCATGTAAATGCCACTTACATAAGCAATATATTTCCCAGTAAATTTGGTTAAACTCCTTCTGAGTATAACAGAAACTGAAGGAACATGGCACCTTGCAATTATGCAGTCCTTTTCTGTCCTGAAACCTGGAATAACCTTAGCAAGTCTCTCTGATTGTATCTATTCTGCTGGGAGGGAACTAACATTGTGAAATGGAACCTTTTGAAGTCTGTCTTGTTTTTTATGATGTTGCTTGAACCAGGCATACAAAATATAAGCATATAACAGTAATCAGATTTAAAATCAGCAAAATATAGTGTGTATATATATATATAAATATACACCCCATAGGTTAAAAACCCACATAATTTATACATTTACACATGCACATAAATATAAATAAAACATACAAGTAGTAAGCAGATGATTAATTTACATTTTCCTCTCTTAACCATAGGGCTGCTCATCTCACAAATCATATTTCTGTGGGAAATGAAAGGTGCACTGCTGCCAGCATTTTGTAAGGAATAATGACACACTTTACTACCTGTAAGTGCTGACTGAGTGCTTCTGCTTTTTCTTCCCAAGGTGACTGTAACACAGATTGATGAAAGATTCGGCAGGACTCAAAGGTTAAAGATGCAGACCTGGAGCCAGAAGGCAGCCCTGACACTGATGGAATACAGTACAATGAGAGTAGCCACATTATTGTCCCATCCTCTGATAACCAGTGTAATATGAAAACTGACTAGAGGAGAAGGGAACAAATTAAATCCATTAATCAAGCATATCTGTGCTAAACAGTTGCTCTGAAGAGACGAACAAATGAAAAATTTACTGTTTGTTTCTATGCTTGCTGCTACCAGAGAAAAAATTAATTATAAGGCTGTGGCTCAACTATTAGTTAAGTTTTTTCTTGAGAAAACCATTTATTGCTTTGTCAAAGAACAAATGAACCTCATTAGTGAGATTAGTTTTAGCTGATCATTTTGTATTAGGGCAGTTTAATAATATACCTGTTAAAGATACGTTGAAGGAAATAACTTCAAAGAAATAGAGTCCATTCTGCTGTATCAGACTTAAATCAGAAATATAGGATTTGTCACTAGCTAAAACTCAATTTTTTTTCATATTGCCTGGGTAAAATGGTTACTCTGTTGCTTGCTGTCAGCTGTTTGTCAGGTATTCACAATGGGGTCTCTGTCGTCAAGGGGTCTCACAATTCACTCTCAAAACTCTGCTCTTGTAATGCATTATCTGAAATCTGTCCGGTTCTTGAAACAACTCAAAACCCCTAAATAGGGATTGGTGCAGGGGGGAGGGGGGTGGTATGTGTGTGTGTTTTTAATAAAATAAGATGAACCTTAACAAAATTCTTCCAAAAAATTCTATTTATAAGGAAGGAAGATATGTGGAAGTACTCTAATCTAAACAGAGCAAAGAGTACAGACTGTTTTCATCTATTGCTCTGTCATCCTGCTGGAATCTTATGAAAGCAGTCCCTCCCCTTTGGAAAGAAGAGAAGCCAGCTCCCTATGCACTGGAAGCCTTCAAGGCAATTTATTACCTGGAGAAGGTCAGAGAAGTGCATCTACTAGCAGAAGTGGATGAGGGTTTGAAGTTCAGCACTTCCACCGAAGTTTTTAATCTCTTTTTCAAAAGGTAAGTTCTTTATGGTGAAAACCTCTGGTTTGCAATGGGCTCTCCTGCAGTGTGGGGTTCCTCCTGATGTAAATTGCTCCACTGGGGAATTGAAATCTGGAAGATAAAACAGCCAGGTATCTCCCAATAATTAGCTTGTCACTACTCAATTGACCTGATTCTCACTGGAAGTCTAGAGGCAAAGAAGCACTTGTCAGACATCACAGCTAAGGAAGTCTGCTTCCATTGTTTTCAGGTCTCATGAGCACCAGCCTTGATGGGCAAACCTATGGGAAGAGCTTACAGAGCTCTTGCTAGATTTGAGAATGCTTTCTCCCCTAGGGAAGTAGTCTCACACTGCAATAGCCACCTGCTATTATTTTTCACATGTCAACACTAATACTGTGCCTTTTCCTGCCTAAAAATTTATTTTCAAAAAACATTGAATAAAACTATATTTTGCCTGTTTCCCCTGCTGGAATTGAACAAAAAAAAAAAAAAATAAAATGTTTCTGCAAGGATGGAGAAGAAGGAGTTATAACAGCACATGGAAACACAGATATGTCAAACTGCAAGGGCCTGATTTTCTTGGACCAACTAAGAGTTGCTCTACCCCATTATTAATCATCCACACAGCAGCACAACATGGATCCTCAACTGCTGAAAACCCAATATTTAAAAATGAAATTTTTTTCAACTATGAATGGATTCATGGTTCAACACCAAACTCAACCTAAAACCAAGGGCCCCTCCAAAAAAAAAATCCTGTTAGCAGACTAAAGGGCTTCATTTTAAATATAGTTGATTTATCTATTGAAAACCATCTGAACACAAAGATCAGAACATAAAGTCTGACCCAGTGTCTCCATTACCTTCTGTTGAAGTGGTTTAGCTGGCTTTCTCTTTCTAGAGCACAATACAAAATGTAGTAGACATCAACCCAACAAAAGCAGCTGCAAAGAGATCCCCGATAGTTGCTGTTGGAACTTACCTTCAGCTGCAAAACTGCTTTTTGTGCAATAGGGACTGATGATTCCGGGGGGGAATGTTCAGAGCTATCAAGATTAAACTGCAGACCTCACACTTGTACTGAGGGTCCAGGTATCCTTGCTGTTTAAACAAGGCGACCTTGTCTGTACATTGTTTTAGCTCCCATTTAACTCCATTTTGGTAACAAATCCATCTACCCATGAGCTATTGTAGCAAGAAGGAATATATTCAGTAGAAGTCTCACATGGTGTTTCAGCACTAGCCTTTCATAATCCACCTCTGTGGTAAGTGTCCAGAGGTTATCTTTAACCATATTTCTCTTTTGGGTATATGACAGGATAAAATCGTTGACATTATGTCCTTAGCAGGAGATGACTGCATTAGCCTGTGTTCCCCACGGTGCCGTTTGACAGATTGAAGTGTGAATGGTGATATCTGGAAGGTAATGTGTCATGGGCATAAAGGCCCGTGATTCAAAACCTCCCTTCTTGGTTTTTTTTCCACTGCTGGAGCACGTAGACAGCCTTAGTAAGAATTCAAGTCATCCATTGTGGAAACAGCACTTTAAAGGTTATCCTGAAGAGCTTTCTCTTTTGCTGTAGTAAATCTTCTGTGAAAAACAGGCAAACGACTACCATAAAAATACAATATTTTCTGCAGTCTGTACAGTCTCTGATGACTCTGGCCTATAGCTGCATTCAGGATTTTGAATGATAAAAACAGCTTCCACTTTCTGCATGAGGAACACGCTGTATAGATGATGCAAATGGAGATGGCATGTAATAAAACTATCTGAGAGAAGTTTGCAAGTCAAGGAAGGTGGCTAGCGAAACATAATAATGGCACACAGTGAGTATTTGTGAAACAATAATTTGGACTACTGATGCTTACCCACAAATGGTAAAAAGCATGTTTGGGTTTCCTTCTAAATGATATGGAGTGTGTGTGTGTGTGTGTGTCTTAGTAAATGAAGGAGAAAATGGATAGTGGATGCTATTATATCTATAGCATTTCATAGAGCTCAATGGCAGCAAATCACAGATTCGCAGAATATGTATTAATAAAGTGGAAACAACGGATTATTTACTCATGGTTCATTGTAAGTAGGAGATTAATGAAAAATAGAGTACAAGCAAGCCTAGGATATTTGAATTTTGAAGAATCACAATAAATTACTAAAAAAAGCTTAAGGTTGTTTTAAAATGAGCTTGAAAAAGAAATTTTAAATTAACCTTCCACTGACAGCACTGCTGTCTGTGATGTGAAAATTTGGAGTTGGTAGACTGAAATGGGCAAATCTTGAAACTCAGAGAAGCATTTTAGAAGGCAATTGTTTCTCTTTTTGTGTGTGTGTGTATGGGATGAAGTATTTTCTTCTGTTATTTTTTGCATGAAATGCTTTTAAAAGTCACTCTTTTCCAAGAAAGAATAAGCAGACAAATTTGGAGGGGGTATGCAATCAAAAATATTTATTGACAACTTTTTGTAAGACCTATATAGAGTCAGAGCATACTAGATTAGCCTTTGGACTCACTGGAACACTTCAATTTTTGTCACCTGTCTTATCAAAATAATCGATTTTAGTCTCATCTCAGAAAATTGTGTTGACACAAACTCTTTTTACATGTTTCTTGACTGAAAACTCAAGTGTTTATTTTAGATTTTTTCAAGAGGTAATTTGTTCTGGTACAACGACAGCTCTTGAGGCTTTCTTCATAGCTTTCAAGATAATTTTGTATTTCTCAACAGGTTAACCTGATATGTAATGGGTTTGACTGCCTGCTAGATATGGAGTCTTCAAAATCTTGTTTATGACTAGATTTTTGAGCCTATAATCTGAAAAATGTGCTTGTATTAGCATTTCATCAGAAAGCTCAAGTGACGCCTAGAAACACAATCCACCTGAATTCAGAGTGGCGCCTTGTGGTAGCTCCACCACTCCCCCCCCCAAATATGCAAACCTAACCAGGTTTGAATCTTGAAAGATTTTAGTTTGCATTAGTCAGTTAGAGAAGAAAAAGTTAGGACACTTCAGGCAGGTCTCTGGAGAGTTCATCTTCCCTGAGCAAGGAGGAGATTTTATTGCAGAGGGCCGAGCAGTGTCTCTGGACACACTCCTGGCACTGCTGCAGGCATTCTCCACAGACACAGCCACAAGATTTCTCCTCTTTCTGCTCTCAGAGCTGTCAAGAAACTCTGTGAGACACCAGCTGTGGTCACACTAACTGAATTAATGACCTTAAACTACAAACACACTGTAACCCCTTACAACCTCTCACTCCTGCCAAGATCAAGTTCAAGCTTCTTCCCCAGCCAAGAAATTTGACCACTCAACCGTTCTTTCTTTGTTATAAACAAATTAAGTTTTCTACCTTCAGGACTCATTAACTTTTCTTCCTTCAGAAACAGCTGATTCCTAATTTTGCTGACCTACAATATTTCTTACCTTATTAAGTTCATTTATCTCAGAGAGGGCTGAAAGCTAAATTCCTTTCAGGAATTAACAACTTATTAATAATTGTCTCACATAAATAATTTGCTTTATTAATTTCTTTAATTCTAGCTTTGACCAGTGAAGGCATTTTGCCTTGCAGTGTTAAACGTAGAGAAAAAATTTTAAATACAAAAAAAATAAACAAAAAAATTAGTTTATTTTGTGTCATAAATTATTCTATTCTAGTTTGTTCAACAATTTGAGACAGTTTTTTATCTAAGTTGTTTATTACTTTAATAAGGAATGGTCTCTCATAAATTAAAAGTTAGTGTCTAAGAATGAGTAATGTTAATATATGCTAATGTTAATATATGCTAATCTCTAATATAACAAACTACAAAATGCAAGTAATATTATCAAATGTACGATAATTTCAAAGACTGTCTGAAGATTCAAATTCTCCAGCTATTAAGCCAAAATCAAAATCAAGACGTATGTAAAAAATGTTTTTGTTAAATAGATTATTACATCCAAAGTAGATAAGAGAGGAGCAAAACAAAACAAGAGTTTTTTTCCTCCGTAGAATTATATGTCGGACAGTAGAATTCCATATCAGACGAGAAAGGAGTAGCATTCAAAAAGAAAAGTCAAATACAATTCTTCTTAATATCTAACTATCACTGTTTGTTACACTTTAAAGACTTTCTCACAGAAACAGAAGCTTTGCTCTCTGGTTAAGCTAAATTATAAGGAACAAGAATTTGGTTGCAGCTGTTCCCATGTAGAGCATTTCCACAGAATTTAGTGGGATGGAATAACAATAACATAGTCTAGAGTATTGCAGTTTAAGTCAACATCTTATGAGGATTTACATTGAAGAAACTTAAATCAGGATGCTGATACTGACGATTAAAAAAAAAACCAAAATCAAACAAGCAAAAACCTAAACTCAACCAACCAAGTGAATAAACCCACAAAGTTAGTAAAAGGAAGCATTTTTAAGTTAATTTTGTGCATTTTGTATTCTCTTTAAGAAGCTTCAAAGTAAATCTGATTCTACCTAATCACAAGGCTCACTTCTGCAATCTCTGCTTATCCATTGATAACTTATCTTTCATTAAACAGCAGTATTAAAAATTAGGTGTAAGCAAAAGACAGATGCTTGGGGCCTAAATTTTATATTCCAGGCAGGTCTGTTATCTTGCTTCTCCTATGCATCACTTATTCATTTTTCAAAGTTGCACTGTTCTGTACCAAAATTGAGTGAATTTACAACAAAATAAAAATAATTCTACCCGTGTCTCCAAGGTGGATGCAATCTAGCAGGAGCTCAACATTTGCAAAACTTGTGCAAATGTCTAATTACAAGTATGAGCTTTTATTTGAAAATCTTAATCACAGGATATATTTCTCTGCTGTAACTTCTAATAAAATAAATGAGATTATGAAAACCAGAAACTATTTCATTTACGCTTGGTTAAATTTCTAGACAGGTAAAATTAAGATAAATGTGCTCCAAGTCAGGCTTCTCATTTTGACATTCTTATTACAAATAGTATAAATTATAAGAAGCCCTCCCTCAGATCTGAGGGAAGGGCCTCTCACACAAGGATTTATAAATTTATGATCATCATCATCCTGGCTTTTTTTTTCTTTTCTTTTCTTATTTGCAAGGCAAGCATTTCAAAGAATTTTTCTTTTCCTGGTGATAAAGATCCTCTGTTTCCCTATGGAAATTCCAATTCTTTTTCAAAACTCACCACCCAGAACACCCCTGTCAAGTGGATGTTATTCCATATGCAACTCTCAGCCTCATACTGGTGGAAACAACGTTATTCCTAATTTTGACAGCTTTTCTACATTTCTTTTTTATTATCTGCCACACTATAAATACTTATGTTGTGTGTTAGACCGTGGTGCTGTAATTGATTTAGGTACAGTGTGAACGGTGCATATTTTGCTTATCTGCCCATCTCCTCATTCAAGGCACCCAACACTTTCATCAAGAGCATTGCATTCATGAGCACAGGAGAGGCCACTGAAAACTGATTATCCCTGCAAAAAGGGATCTACAGGGCTTGAGGGGACCTACAGGGAAATTAAACAAGAAAAATTACAGTATGTTGTTCCTTGCACAGGTGAACATTACAAACCCCTGCAGGAACTCTGTAGAAAAATGAAGTGCTGAGAAGTGATAGATCATTTAAAAAATGGCATTTTGATGTGGGAACTAAGTTTTGCTCCCCTCACCACCCCTCTGTGGTTTTTGGGTTTTTTTTAATTCTTATGCAAAAATACCTATCAAATTAAATTTGTGTTTGAAAAAAAATGAAATGTCCAAATGAAGGTGTGAAATAGAAATTCTAAGTATAAGGTAAGTGATTAAAAGTTCTTTAAAAGAACAACAGTATTCCAGAAGTACATAGTGAGTAGACAAAAAAAGACAGCATTTTTAATCCTTTCATTAAATGATTTAGGTTGACAAAACTAAAAAGAATGCAATTCAGGTTTCAGGTATTGAATAAGACAATAATTTAAAATTGCACTGCACAATCCTATAATAAAATGCTTACTTAATAAAATAAGTACCCCACATTTGGAAGTAGGCATTTATCATTTTGGCACATTCAGCTTTGTCCTTTTACCAGCTGACAAACCCTTGGAGAAAACTAATCAGACCACAAAGAAACTTCAATCCTTTAGCTGTGTTTACCATAAAGAATTTGCCCTGAATATGTAAATGTCTTTCTGGATAATTTCAGGAATAGAATATGTATTAACATATGAGTATTCATACAGACCTTGGGACCTGTTCAGAATGTTCAGAATTCTGAAAGACTGTTCCACAGAGGCGTAGGCTGGCCAAGGAGATGTTCCCTTGGGTGCAGAGCAAGCATGGGACGCCTGGCTGACACCAAAAGGCTGGGTGGGATCCAATAATGAACTTGTCAGCAGCAGCAAAGGACGTGAGATTGTGATCTGAAGGAAATAAACAAATGTAAACAGAGAAACTTGCCATCTACTTCCAAGGTTGTCCCAATCAGTTAGACAAAAGTAAAGGAGAAATATTTCAAACATAAACACCTTATTATTCTAAGAAACTGTTTTCATGTACAGCAAATAAACAACGGCTCCAGAATTCATGTAAAATGAAGGAATGTCACAGAGAGTTCTGCTGGGCACAACAAAAACAGTGATAAAACAAGGCTGTGTATGGCTTTATTTGCTCTGAGGAATGCTGAGCAACACAGAAAAGCATTGAAGAAGTTCTCCTGTCAAGGAAAACTTGAATCCTGAAGGATAACTAGGAACAGCAGGAACTTTTGTTTAAATTGCTTATTCTTTGAAATAGCAAGGAATTGCATATCAATCCATGAAACCTGGCTGTATCTGACAGCATTCACTGACTGAGTGGTCTTTAGACTGGGTCCACAATGGGAATGGCTGGTTGGTGCAGCCCCTTCAATTCAGCATCTGGTGGGCAGAATTATCACTCTGATATCACCTAGCACTGTGTGTGCCAGTAAAGGAGAATTTTAATTTTATTGCTGGTGTTTGATCTGATACCCTGCCCTCAAAGCTCGGTATTCACTGAATGGTCTGTAGCCAGCAATACAAATGAGATTATTTTTTTCTACCTCATGCCAAAAGAAGTTGAGAGTCTTTATCTCCAGTTTTTGATTCGTAGAGACAAAAGATATTGTGAATTTAATAAGGCAGATGATGAAAATAAGACAGCAATGTAGCAGTGCTGATTTTCACTCGATGTTTTACTGCAATCTCTACCTCTTATACTCCTAACTTTTCAGACAAATTAAATCAGTTCTTCACTTTGGATGTCAGTTGGATTTTGACAAGTAAAAAATGAGGTGCTGCCCATTTAGTGTGAATAACTCTAAAACCTTCTTGCTCCAAATATTATTTCTGTAACTGCAATTGTTTGAGGAACCTAATTTTCATTAGAAATAAGCAAATGTTTCTGTAAGAACATCCTAGATTAATGTTCATTAATGCTGGAAGGCAGCTATGACTGCCACACCTCTGATTCACATGGAGCCACTGCACCTTCTCCTGGTTTCAAAGTCAAAACCTCCCAGTCTAGATGTGAGGTGGATTTAATCTTCAGACAAGCCTCAGAACAGCTCGTCTCTCTTCTGTCTTTGTCAGCACGAGCTCGGTGACACCAGGCCCTTTGTCAACCTTAACAGTGTCTCCTGAGTGAATCTCTAGGAAGTAAAATGAAGGGAACTGAAAATAAAATATGCCTACCTGGTAGGTGGCAAGAACACAAAGTTTAGCACAAAACACGCTGCTTTGTTGGTGTCATCTATTTTGGATTAGATTAAAAAAGAGCAGGGGGAAGGAATTTTTCTGAAGAACATTATGTAGAATCATGACAAGGCTAGAAGACCTTTGGTCTGGGTCCTGACACTGAAGAACTCTTCTCTACTGCACATTTCTCACCATTCTAGCCCTAAGTAAAAAAATTACCTACAAGGAATTTCATCGTATCTCCTGCTAAGATTATTTTGCAGAAGATATATTTTAACATAAAGGAACATTTTCCTCCTAACCACTTTGAATGAAACGCATTCCATATATTTCTGAACATTTCTTCTGATGCCTTTTGTGATTTTTTTTTTCCCTCTGGAAGGAAGGGAGGAATATCTAAATATTTGAAAATCAATATGTTGTCCTATTGTTAATCAGCTCAGAAACTTCCTATGGCTTTATTTTCTATTGTTTTCTAAAGTTAGATCTACTTTTCAAACAAATGAATTAAGAAATATTTAAAGAGAGAAAATGATTTTGAATTGAAGAAAGAAAATAGATTTTACACAATAGCAGTTTCAGAAGTGAGGTCCCTTCAATTCTCTGCTTTTGCCAGGAAAACCAATTCCCATGCCACACAGAGATGTGTGAGGATGTCCCCCAGGTTCCAAAGCTGGAACATCCTCAGCCTCTGCATCTTGTTTCTTACTTTTACCTCAAAACAACCCAGTTTTTGCACCACTGCTCCAGTCTCATTTGAAATAGCTTTACTAATGTGAGATCCACACCAGATTATCTCCTGGAACCTGCAAAAAAACAGGGATTACCTAAAGAGACAAAAGATAAAAGTATTTCCCAAGCACTAATGTTAGCATGAATTGGTAATCGACAAAGAGTAGGTTTTGTATAAATAATGCCTCCCTCTTACGCTATGGAAATATGGAAATTTATCAAGAAAGTCCAAGTAAGGATGCGATTTTGGAAATCTTAATTTTGTCAGACCAAACTTCTTATCTATTTTAAATCACAAATTTTACAATCAGAATAAGAGGTAAATAAAATGACAAATTATTTTTGCATAGTTATTTTATAAATTTGAGATTAAAAACTGGAAGAAATGTAGAACTCTGTCAAGAGAGATGGAGCAAAGCCTTCAAACTTTTGAGTTTAAAAAACTTTATGAAAAGTTAGATAATCATTCATTTCTTAAGCCTTAAAGAATGGGTTTTGTATTCAAGAAATAAAAAAGGAAGCTAATCGGGGTGAAAAAACTATATATATCTTTCCCACTGTATTTCATTTTCTTCTGCTTTTTATTGTCATACATATACATACTTGGGTTTACATAAAATCTTGGAGATCTGCAATGCTGAGGTACGAACCATGGATAAACTTCATCTTTGGAATGTAGGAGGAGAAAGAAGACACTTGCTGTCACCGTGGCTTAAAAAACATATTTTTAACTAAAACTCGTTTGGAACTCAGGTATGTGTTGCTATTCAAAATAGTGGAATGTAACTATTTACTATGATCTATTTTTATACAATATAAAGACTAGAATTTTAATACTTTTAGGCATAATATTGCTTGTGTAAAGAGGATATAGGTGCTTGATATTACCTAAAATTCTCTCCTTTGCCAAACATTTTTTTTTTAAGAGTAAACTGGAATTTGGCCTTATTTTTCCTATTTGACCTTAAGAAAAATCAGTAAGAATCCAACAAGCAAAATCCAGTGTTAGCATATGTAAAATCCTTTATGCACACAAAGTACATGGAAGTATTATTACAAAATTTCTGAGCAAACACACGTTTCATAGTCCCAGAATATTGTAAATGGCATTTGAAGTACAACCATTAAATTAAACCTACCAGGTAATGAGGCTGCTTTATCTAAGCCTTTCTCACTCAGTTTTGTCCTGTTCTTTTAAACCTCAGCTTAAAACATCAGCTGGAAATATTTAAGCTGCAAAATCTTTCTGGAAAAGTCCTGTTTCTGTCAAAGAAATATTTTGATGGGTTGGATGATATTTTAGTGGTGGGCTTCAACAACGTCTCAAACTACATCTGAAAGTGATATATATAGCATTTCATTTCAGGTACTTGTCTTGGTCCTCTTGATGAAACCACACAATTTCTCAGAGTCAGGAGAGGAAACATAACTGGGGGAAGGAGGCTGGTTGGGTTGTTCTTAAATTGTTCTTTTCAACAATGTAAGAGCTTGGTAGGCATCTAATGTCATCAAGCACAAACTTCTACAATACTGTGCCTTCACCCAAGATCCTTTTCAACAAAACAATGTAAAAATAGGCACTGCTCAGTAGATTAGTTTCAGAAGATAGATGGCAAAAGTCATGATGGTATGCAAAATCTGACAGCAAAGTTTATCACTGTTGTCCTGAAATATTCTATGTTTTTCAACATAAACATTACAGTTAGTCACATTAGAAGTATTTGGTGTACATGTTCACATTTTGTGTTGTATTCTGTGCTGAGCGCAGTTGTCATGTTTTTTAAGGGGGTGATGGTGAGGAAAGGGACAAGAGGAAAAACAATGTGGTGGATGCTAAAAAGCTACACAACGCCAAGGGAAAAGAGAACAAGTTCATGAAAAGTGGAAGACCACAATGAATTATTAATTATACACTTACTTGCAGCCATCCCTGGGTCAGACAGTCCCTGAGCAGCAAAATGGTGGAGACTGGGAGACCATTCTGGGACATATCACTGTGTCCCTGCTCTTTTTTTGCTCTGGTCCCCAGGCAGCATACGTTGGTCATTCTCCAAGATAGGACGCAGGACTACCTAGATTCATACAGCAGATATCAATATTAAAGCTCTAAACCACTCTTATTTATGGCCAGTCTTATTTCATATGTATAGTTAGGTTTTTGTAGAATGTTATCCCATTTGTATTAGGACCACTGATAAGGTACATCTTGTTCATCTTATGTGCAGTTTTATTCTCTTAAAACCTGTTTTAGGAAAGAACATGTAGGCAAAACCTACCAGACTGCAAGCTTTAAGTAATTTAAAGAACAAAGCGCTATTGCTCCAACAAAGTTCTCAGACAGAGGTAAAATCATGATCAATGTCACAAAGCAAAGTTTTTTCCTTTAAGCTATATCTGTAAGGAGCAATAAAAAAATACTTCCTGGCAGAACTGCTCATATCATTCTATGGATATTTTTCTTGAAAATAATGAAAATTAAATAAGTTTTAGACAACAGAGATTTGAATAATAATCTGCACAAATGGTGTTCATGTACCCATGAAGTGTCGCTGCTAAGCCAGGAACGATAGTTGCAGTAATTAAATGGTCATGTATTTTATAGGTCACATAGATGAAAAATAAGAGTCGTTGTGGAATCATAGAATCTCCCAAGTCAGAAGGGACCCGCAAGTACCATTGAGTGCAACTCCTGGCCTTGCATGAGACAACCCAAGAGTCGCACCCTGTCTGAGAGCACTTTCCAAACACTTCTTGAGCTCTTTGGGACTTGGCGCTGTGACCACTGCCCTGGGGAGCCTGTTGCAGTGCCCAACCAGCCTCTGGGTGAAGAACATTTTCCTGTTATCCATCCTAAGCCTCCCCTGACACAGCTTCAGGCCATTCCCTCGGGCCCTATCATGGTAACTTAGTGAAGAGATCAGTGCCTCTCCCTCCTCTTCCTATTGTAAGGAATTTGTAAGAGCAGTGAGGTCTCCCCTCAGTGTCCTCTTCCTCAGACTGAACAGACAAAGTGACCTCAGCTGCTCCCTCCTCATCCCTTCACCACCCTCATGGCCCTCCTTTGGACACTCTGTAGCAGCTTTATAGCCTTATCATTTATACCCCTGTCACTTTTCAGAGTAAGATTATCAATATAACGATTGCTGTATGGGCATTCTATATTTAATTTTATATAACGATTGCTGTATGGGCGTTCTATATTTAATTTTAAACATTTAGATATATACATTTGATTTTCTCATTCTAATACCTTGTTTAATGCATCAGCAGCACTCTATGCAATCATTCCTAGTAAGAGTGAGTTCCAAAGTTATGTCTAGCTCAGTATCTCGTCTTTTGAGGGTGGCCAGTAGGGGATGCCTGGAGAAGCACTCAGGGACAGAGTAAGCAAATTCTGCTAGGTTCTCTGGCAACTTCCAGTTTGCCATGTTTTATGGATTTTCTGAGACAGAATAAATATTAAATATCAATAGTGAATCTCTATTAATGCCTTTGTGCTTAAATTAGTTATATTTAGCAGCTCTTTCTTGCTTTTTATCTCAGCAATGTTCACGATCACTTTAGAAGCAGTCTAATGGCACAACATCCTATGGCAATGTGATTCACTCTATCTACCCATTAGGTGAACAAGCATCTACTTTGTTCCAGTTAACAATCACTCCCTCCTTTTTTATGAGAGACATTCTTCATTTCCTTTGTTGCAGTCTTGATTTTACAGTCTTATGTCATATTCCCCCTTCAGTGCTCTCTCATTCTGAAGAGTCCTTGTCTATAAAATTATTCTTCATACAGAAACCATTCCTTAACTCCCTTGATTTCCCTTCTATCTTTTCTAGTTCTACTATTCCATTTTCAGGTAAATGATCTTGACAGCAAAAGATAATCTTATGGATAAAGCATTAGAGCGTGGTCCTGGAAAAAGGAATTATTTTTCTGCTTGTGTCACAGATCTTGTGCATTATTCAGTCTCCTTGTCTGCTTAATTTTGAGTAACCATTCACAGCTAAGTGAAAATATTCTTCAGTAACATGGAGCATTTGTGCTTCCAGCATGTAGAATAACCACTACAGAATATTTTGATATGAAATTATTACTTAAATGACACTATGGCAGGACTTTACTTTGGGTATTTTTTTTAAACTAATTGAGACCCTCAGATATTTGGAACACAGACCTGAAGACTCTCAGAGACAATACAGCACCTTCAGAAGGAGCTCTACTTTGGTGTCTGCGCCTCTCTCCTATTTTGAATAGCAGCTTTTCAGAAGTCGTTTCCAAACTATAGATAACTCCTAACTTGGAGTAAATTTGTGATAAAAGTCCAGTGTTCTGAAGGGCCATGTAAGTTAAAACAGACCCATCTCCCATTTAGGCCATATATACCTGGATATTAAAAAGGTGTAAAAAGCAGATGAGCAAACAAACAGCTCTCAATTTCCACACTGCAGGTGAATTGCTTTCATAAATGAGAGCTCACTGATTTCTCCTAATAGAAAAGCATTATTCATTTTATGCCTTAAAAATGGGTAATGCAGAAAAATCTAGAGAGAACATTGGATTCTTGCTTTGTGAATGTGTGGCGATTTCTCCAGTGCTATCCAATGGTATCTGAATTCTGTCATCCAAATGGCATCAATTGCCTCACCTTTAGTGGCAAACCCGCATTCATAAACAATATGAGGCTTTCTAGATTTATTTTTACTGAGAGAGAGAAGCTTCAGCAAAATCTGCGGCATGATGCCAGAAAGGCAAACAAGGAGGATGTCAAACTAAATGAAAGAGCAGTTGAACTCCAAGCCTCAAATTAAAACATTACTTTCTAATCAGTGGATAATATCTCAGAATCTCTGTGCTTTGAGAGCCTTCGGCATCTCAGCTGGAGTCCAACAAGCCCTAAGGCTTTATAGACACAGCTCCAAACTTAATTTATGTACAAAAAAAGATACTGAGAAAAATCCTCTATAAAAAACTTTTTATGGGGAATTTGACATATTTGCCAATGCAGAGTGCTTGGTGTAGTTAGTAAACACAGAGAAAGACTGTAAAGTTATTTCTCTCTCTTCTTTAGGCATTTATTCACGTGGACTTTCAAATATGCATATTGTGGCATAATATCAGAACAGGTCCTAGGTATTTAACAGCTGCTTATTTAATTGGTAAATGTCTCCAAACCACTAAAAAAAAAAATTATTAAAAAATTATATTGTAGAGTTAAGATGGGATTCTATTCAGTCTCTTTCTCTGGGAATATACAAATTGAGAGTTTTGGTTTGTTTCACTGAATGCACAGAAATTGTTTTCAGGACTCCATGTGCAAAGTAGCGCCCTGAGACAGAGGTCCCACTGTCAGGTTTGGTCTGTCATTTACAGAGGACAAGACAAAAAAAGAGGAATTCCTTTTGCCCTAAGTTCTTCCCTGGGTCTCTGCCAGAAGACAGGACTGCCTTTCCCCACAGGTTTCAGTGAAATATTCCAAGTATTCCTCCTTTTTGGGAGGAGGAAAGGCACAGTGAGGATTTTCCCCCAGTATGATCAACAAGTCAGCTCTGTCCATGGCAGCAACTGTTAAAGCATCAGGAGCTGTCAGTATTTCAGGCATCAGATTACAGAGATCAGAAAGGAAAACAAAACTGAACAGTAACATCTTCCAATGATGGCTGCTCTGCTCACAAACTCACTCCAATCTCACAGCAGAGTGCCATAGTTTAACCATTCTATTTTCCTGTCTTGCATTTAATTTGATTTTCCACTTAGGGAATGACTGCACTTAATTGATCCATGTAAGCCCATCTCAGTGGAAGAAGTGAAGTCTACAAAATTCATCAGGGAAAAGCTAATGAAATTATTAGACACATGCATCTCCCAGACATGGCCCAGTAAATTTTTATTTCATTTTAAAATGAAAGATACTGAAGCAGGGACTATTTGAGGGAAGAATAAATAAAATACTGTGGATAATTTGCTACAGAACTATTGAAAATATAATAAAAAGTATAGTCTTAGATGAAGTAAAAGCTTGGGATGTAACATGCATTACAAATGATCTGCACTAAGAGAAGGATATTGGTATCCCTTCATTTCATGTAATGAAACAAAAGAAACCCTGTAAATTAACAACTACTGCCATAAATCCAGTATTTTCCATTACTCACTCTATGAGGCGCCCGGCAGTGAATCTTACAAGATAATTTCATTTTTGAGGGTGTAAACACCATTTACTATTTTCAGGTATATTATTACCCAAAAAGTATCAGTTATGGTCATATTTGCTCTTACATTCAATTTTTTCAGTCTTTTGCTTTTGAACAAAAATGTGTTTAGGCATAAAAGAGGTACTTTTTAGAAGGTATTTACCTAAAAGTATTTATGGTCTATATACATATGAGAAATAATGTTTAAGCAATTCCATCATATTCTGAAACTCTGCTTTAAAATAATCCTTTTTAAATTAAACTTCATTTTTCTCCGCACTATTGTTCCACATGTCCAGATGTCAGGAGTGTTGGATTATTTTCTTCTTGCAAAAGAAAGTTTGTGTATATCTTTCTTTGGTTGTGACTGCCCAAACACAGATGTTTTCAGCCATCTGAAATTTCGTACTGCAAGATTTTGCACAACACAAAACTTAGTCAAAATCTCTTTGTTTCACCATGGTTACATTTTTACTGAACAGTACCAATGGAGCTGCTTGGACTTCTTCCGGACCAAATTCACAGACAACATGAACCCTATTGAAAGTCCTTCAAGGATGCAAAAATCATGTGATGAAAATCTAAACTGGAAAAATCTCTTGCCCTTACTTATGTTGCAAAGGATTTCTTTCTTCAGTATTTGTCAGACTGTGATAACCAGACAAACTCATCTGCCTCTCCTCAAATCTTTGTGTCCTTACAGCCTGCAAAATATAACTTACTTTTCTGCAGTAAACAGAAGACTCTGAGATTAGCTGCTGTCAGAATGCACTCTGTGGGGTATCTTCAAACAAACTGAGCTACCATCTCTGCTCCTTTACACATCTTTGAAACCATTTCTAGCCTTTTTTTTTCCATGAAACCACAGAGTTGGCTCATAAAACAAACTTCTAATTCTGGTGTTCATCTGGATGCCACAGCTGGGAATTGCCTTCCCTCCCTGCAGTTGAATCTCAGCATTATCTGTCAGGGCCCGACCCCTGGGATGTCTAAAGCCGCCTCCCAGATCACCTGCTGTTCTCACCTAATTATCCATAATTATTCATTATCCATATTAACAGCAATACTATTTTTGAAATCAATATTAAGGCAATACATCAAAAGATGCAACATCTCTATAGATCACTATGGTTCAGTACTTACCAGAGGAAAGTCAGGCTACCTACTTTTCCCTTCTTTGTGTAAAGATATTAAAACAAATATATATTCATTTTCACTTTCACAATAACAACAGACAAGGATATTTTCATGAATGTATCTTGTCTCTGCAGTTTCCAGGTAAATTATTTACTTATTCAGACTGTTGCATATGTTTGTTTATACATTTAAATATTAGTTTGATATCTTATTTTACCTTCCCAGTTTGTATTTCTTCATAAGGTGCAAGGACATTGTGTCTTTAATTGGCTCAGCCTCTGATTAAATATTTGTGTGTGGTCAGCTCTGTGGAAACAAGGCATTTCAGTGCTTCACTTTCATCTGTAGAATTTCTTTTTTTTTTTCTGTAATACTGTTGGTCCTTTCTAGGCTCTTCAAAGAGATTTCATTGTCTCTGTTTTTACAGTGCACAGGATCAAAATATCTGTGGAAGATCTAATAATTAGATAAGTTTGCGGTTATAGTTATTTTTCGACTTGAAAGATACGTTACCTGAAAGTGCATTCCTAACCAGGAAGCAGATGTGAGTAAATTCATAGTGTGTTATTTCCCTTTAAAAGGGTGCTGGCAGTTCTGTATTGTGTATGAAAACGCATCTATATATCAAACACTTATATCCCTTTTTAGGTTCCACATATTACCAGATTTAATTACCCCTAATCCAGCCTACTTGTATTGGATTCAAGGTATTATAAACTTGCTATCATTGGCACAGAAATCTGGCTTTGGCAGCAAGAATTGTGCCCACATTGACAGATCAAAGCACCGGATGCTTACTCTTCAAATCTGTCCCTCCTTACATCACCTGTGGATATTATTGATCACCATGGATATTAAAGTCACAGACACAAGGCTGCTGCAGGTGTGGCAGAAGGACACCTGTAATGGACTGATGTCTACAATCTGGGACTTTCCTTTCCTTTGACACAAAAAAATGACCATATCCCTCTGGGAATCATTGACTGCACGGTTTGTGGCAGGACTTCATCACCTTTGGCCCATGGGAATGAAAAATCTTTCAATGCAAACCGTTTGGGACAAAGAGGTATACGGAAATTTTTGTCTTAACTACGCTATGTCTTCATCAGTCTTTCACAAAGTGTCAGGAGATGACTGCTGGAGAGAGCTGCATCCTATTTCTGGACAGTCCTGGGGCAGGAATCCCACAGAGAGGTGATGGGGGCTCCAGGAGCTGGGAGTTCAGACATGCAGCTGGCTTGATGCTGAACTGAGGCCTGAAGAGCACTTAAAAGTGTCCCCAGGGGCTGCAAATCTGCCGAGGTGCCCAGAGTCTCCTCGGGAATTTTGCACTGTTTTCCCTCAGCCTGAAGAGCTGCTTGTCAGTCGGCTCATGCCCAGAGTATTCTGCGGTCTGCACCCTCGGGGTGTGCCCCTGGGTGATGGAGCAGGGCATGGCTCTCCACTGGCACAGAATTTGGAAAGAATAGAAGAAGTCCTCAGGTGCACTGCTTGTTCCTCTCCGGCTCCTCTGAGAGGTGAAGGAGGGCTGCAACCGGCATGATGGATAAGAGTTTATTAATAAGATTAATTTACCTATAATTCGCTTCTCTCTATAACAAAATTTGTTACTAGACTAGATATTACCATGACATAAAACACTCTAGATGTCTTCATTTAGGAAAGCTCACGTGGCTTTGTTTTTATCATTCTTCTCACGGACAACAGCCCCAAAAAATTAATTTGGTTTTAATGCTACGCAAACATGCTGAGCAAGATGCAAGATGAACTTCAGCAAATTTGGCTGTGTAACAAAAGGTCACCCAAATTTCACCAATGAATTAGAAATAGATGATAAATTCTAATTGCTGTCCCAAAATCCAGTTTATAAACCATCTGAAAAGAAAAAACTGCTGTTGGAAATATTTAAGCATCAAATCTAATGAGTGGTCTCCTAATTTTTAAAATACTTTCAGAAAACTAGATTAATGCACAATAGAAAACCTT
The DNA here is from genome assembly GCA_013397315.1 of Donacobius atricapilla. Lineage (NCBI taxonomy): Eukaryota > Metazoa > Chordata > Aves > Passeriformes > Mimidae > Donacobius > Donacobius atricapilla. The sequence goes on along the minus strand of WBMY01017452.1, from coordinate 819,789 downwards.
GCCGGAACCGTTGAAAATATGATAATCAATAGCGGAAATATTAAAATATCCAATCAAATACCCTTCTAAAAAAGTTCCCTTTATGTCATTAACCTTGTCAATCATTCCTTTAAATAAATCCTTGTTTAAAAATAATAAAAATAAGGAAATGCACAAGTATGTACTTATGGAATGACTTCATAAATTGATTAATTTTTGAAACATTTTACTCTGATTAATGAGAAAAAGACAGCAGAAATTCATGAAATATGTGAACTGAAGATACAAATACACTCTATTTTTTTATAATGCCATTTTCCAAACAGTATCTTCTGAGCATTTTTTAAATTTAAATACCCAATATCATGCTCAATCTGGCAACTCAAGGATTGTTTCTTAAAATCATTATGGCAAGACCTTTTATTACTGCTGTTATGAAAATAAAGTAATAGGTGAATTTATATCTGTAATGTACATCACCTCACTAGTATGTATGGATTTTGTACCTACAGAGGTGGATCCCTCCATCTGTACTACAGGAGAGGTAAAATCTATTCAAAGATTCCACGAGGGCCAAAAGAACACAAAATTCCTTCATCCCCAGCTCATTACAGCACCAGGGTATTAGTATATTAGTTATTAGTTAGTTATTAGCTATTAGTATAACTCCACATTTCTACAATATGATCAGTGTGTAAGAGAATAACAGATTCCAAGAACCACATCAAAAGATGCAACAAGAAGCCAGCATTTTCAGTCAAAAAGGCAGAGGTGACTCAGTTTCCAGGGGTTTGCTTTAAATGTCAAAGCACTGCTCTGACTCTGGAAAATATTTAATATTTAAAAATTTAAAGAAACCCCCAAAACCTGGCTCTTGAGATTTTTTTTTTCTTTTCTTGATGTTGTTGTTCTGAAAGTGATATATAAGACTATGCCTACAATTTGCACTTCATAAAACCTACAAATAAATTACCCTCACTGGTGACACAGATGGCAAAAATAAGTCTATATTTAAGTTGATGGGAGATCTGTGTATGTGAAAGCTATAAGATATAGGTGGTATTAATTAACATCTTTAAATCTAACTTCCTTTTCCATGTCTTTGTAAGGAATTCAAAGTCATCTGGAAGGTATTGAGTATGTAAATTCCAAGGGCTGCCCAAATACAGCAGCTGAAGTTGAAATTTGAGATAAAAAAGAAATAAAGGATTTTTCTGAGAGAGAAAAGTAGTTTGTGCTTCAGCCTGAAAGATCCTGATATCTGATACAATGGAAAAGCTGAAGAAGAGATTAGCCATTTGAAAAATGACCATTTCAGAGCTTTCATTGATTTCTTAAAGGTCTATTCACTAAAAATACATTTAAAGCATAAATGACCAAAATCCTACTGGTAGGTCATTACTTGGATTCCAAATGCTTGTAGTCTGCTGCCTCAAAACAGTAAAAATATTGCTGCCCTAGTAGTGAGTTAGTATTTGCCATAATTATAAGATGGCACATAGAGGCACATGCAACAAGATTCAGTATAGCTGTTTGTAAAAACCTAAAATTGCATTAAACTCTCCAATTACTTTAATATCGCTAAGGATGCCTGGTGGATAGTGGCACAGGTCTTCATTCCACAGAAAGATAATGCCCTTTGGAGGGAAAGATGCACCCAAAGGTCCAGCAGTTAGGGCCACATGATCATGCTAATGCTGGATTAAATGGTGCAAGAAAGCAAATGTAGTAAAGAAGAGGAGATAACAATTTATTTGCAGCAAATTACTGACTTCTGATATATTTGGATTGCTATCTTATTGTATCAGTGTCAAGTTATTATTTTCTGGTTAGCTGCTATTCAGAATACTTGATATTTTGAAGACAGATGAGGTCCTAAAACACCAGGAATAGAAAGTATGGTAACATTCCTTTAGAATTAAAAAAAAAAAATCTGGGATGAATTAGCAAATAAAATATGCAATGCATGAAAGAATACAAGTACACAAACAGCAGCTGTCAAGAGCAACCAGTGATAAAAGTATTTTCTAATTTTTTTTTTGAAACAAGTTAAAAAGTTTAGGGATAAAATGGGAAAAGAAAAAAAACCAAAACCACCATGAAACCAAAAAGTAGGGAAAAGATTCAGTTGCTTAAACATAGTATTCATTATCATGTGGGCTTCCAAACAGCCTCACAAGGCTGCCAGATAGGACTTTTGATCCAAGTAAGACCTGCTGTCCTCTAGCAGGGAGCTGGAGGCCAGGCAGGATATTTTATGTGGCTGAAAACAGCTAAACCGGACTGAATTTCTCAAAGCTTTTGCAAAGTGCTGTTTGCAAATGTGCCAGGTCATGCTGGCCCTCTGTTCAGCGTGGTGAGGTCACACCCGAGTACTGCGTCCATGGCTGGGCTCACCAGCACGAGAGAGAGAAGGAAAAATTCTCGTGGGGTGAGCCACAAAGAAAGGCAAGGGATTGAAGCATCTCTCCTATGAGGAAAAGCTGAGTGTGGTTGAGTTCAGCCTGGAGAAATCTCAGGCAGAATCTCATTTGTTGCATTACTTGTACTGACCAAATGCCATCTTGCAAAGACTTTTGTGGTAAGCGATGAATGTAATGCACTATCCCTGAAATTACTACCCAGCCTGTGAGAACAATTAATTTTTCTGTGAGATTACAATGTAGGTAATTAATCTGAGTTAAAGTTAATTAAAATTACACTCCCGTAAGAAAAGTGTTGGTCTATTTAGCATATGTTGGCCTTTTTCAGCTGACCTCAAAAAGGAAAATATTATGCATCCTTGAAGTTTATTTTTGATAGCTGTGGAATTCCTGTATCTAATCCTCTGCTCAGGAACAAGAAAAGCTTAGTATCTCTTATCATACAGTTAATTTTACTTAACAACAGCAAGACTAAATACTGGTAGGTAATTGTGATATCAGAGCTAATGGGTGAATCAAATCAGTATGCAGAATTTCTGGTGGTTTGTAATATACCCAGAGTCTGAGGGAGACTGAGTAAAGGCATTAGAAATGGGACATGGGGAGGACTCAGCTCCATTTTCATGGAACTTAAAAATCGCCTGGCCACATACTATCTGTGCACAGTTCCTGAAAAGCTCCCTTTCACACCATTCCCTTTTCTGGGGAAGCAGCACCATAAAGAAAAATATGTACTAATGCACATACACAGAGCTTATAGAAATTGTGACTTGCAGATTGAGCTCTCCCTTTTGCCCTCGTACAATATGCTGATGTCAGTAATATTTCAAAATTAGGATCTTTGGTGTCATCAGCGTGCTTTGGCTATTTAGAGGCAAAACAACCATAAAACACAGCCCAGCTGGTTGGCATGCTCTACTTCCTTTAGCCTGTTGGTGAATCTACTCTTGAAGTGGAAATAAATTATGATTTAAGATACTAGGAAAAGCCAGAACTGATCCAGAAATATCTTGTTTTCCCTCTGCATTATTAGTATTTAAGTTCTGAAATAATATGAATAGAGTAAATCCAATAGGCAAACATTCTCCATATACTATTTAGGATAGGAAAGAGTTGTTTGAACACAAAAGCATCACAAGGATGTGGTAATTCCCCTAGAATAATTGTTGTTAACTAAAAAATATCTAAGCATCACATAAAACAATGTGAGCCCTCATGTGTACTCCTACCATGAAAAAATATTTTGAGGAAATTTGGAGGTGGCAACAAATAAAATTAACTGTAGAACATTTAAAAAAAATGGATAACTGGGAGATGCCAATTGTCTTGCATCATAACCAATGCTAAAACTGCAGGAGTACTATTTTTGCAAATATTTATGTGCATAATACACAGACTTATAAACACTATTTCTGAGAAATCTATGAATAAACATATTCTGGCATTTCCAATAAAGCTTTCAACATCCTTTCTTGTTTTATCTTGTCACCTTTATCTTTTCTTATTCCATCAGTTTACTTAAAGTTTTTGAATATACTGAAAGAAAACCTGTGATTTAATTTGCACTTAAGATGCGGAAATTTTAAGGTGTTTTTTTAGGTTGCTTTTTTGGTCATGTTTTGGGTTTAGTTTGTAGGACAGGAATCAGTAGAGAAACTTGTCAGAAATATATGTTTATGTTATGTATATATTTTAATTGACTTTTTAGAGCAAACCATTTTTATTTGAAATATAGAAGCCAAAATTTACTAATTTCAAAGTTTAGCAGGTTGACCATGACTGGATGCCAAGCACTCACCAAAGTCTCTCCATCATTACCCTCCAGAGCTAGGCAGGGGAGAGAAAATATAACAAAGGGTTCGTGAGTTGAGATAGGGACAGAGAGTATTCGCCAAATACCACCATGAGCAATGCAGGCTCAACTCAAAGATATTAATTGAATTCATTAGGAACAAAATCAGAGCAGGATAACGAGAAGTAAGACAAGACTTTAAAAACACCTTCCCCCCCCACCTCTCCCTCCTTCCCAGCTCTACCTGCACCCCCAGTGGTGCAGGGAGACAGGGAATGGGGGTTATGGCCAGCTCATCTCCCATTGTTTCTACCTCTGCTCAGTGATAGGATTTGCTCTCCTGATATACCCTGGGGTTAACAGAGACAGTTCTCCAATAACTTCTCCAGTGTGAGCCCTTCCCACGGACAGCAGTCCTCCCAGCCTGCTGCGACTCTGCCACAGGGTCAGTCCTTCAGGCACAGCCTGTTCCAGCCCGGGCTCCCTACAGGCTCACAGGTCCTACCAGGAAACCTTCCCCAGTGTGGGCTCCTCTCTCCGTGGGTCTGCAGGTCCCTGCCAGGACCTGCTCCAGCACAGGACTCCCACAGGGTCACAGCCTCATCTCAGACATCCCCCCTGCTCCATCCCTGGGCTGTGGGTGGATCTCTGCTCCCTGTGACCCTCCCTGGGCTGCAGGGGCACAGCTGCCTCACCGTGGTCCCACCTGGGGCTGCAGGGGGATCTCATCCCCAGTGCTTGGAGCCCCTCCTGCCCTCCTTCTGCCCTGACCTTGGTGTCTGCAGGGCTGTTCCTCTCACGTGTTCTCACCCTGCCCTTCTCTGGCCACAATCACATCTGCACAGGAGATTTTGTTTCCTATTTGAATCTGTTATCGCAGGGCCATTACTGTCATTCCTGGCGGGCTCAGCCGTGGCCAGCTGAGTNATATAACAAAGGGTTCGTGAGTTGAGATAGGGACAGAGAGTATTCGCCAAATACCACCATGAGCAATGCAGGCTCAACTCAAAGATATTAATTGAATTCATTAGGAACAAAATCAGAGCAGGATAACGAGAAGTAAGACAAGACTTTAAAAACACCTTCCCCCCCCACCTCTCCCTCCTTCCCAGCTCTACCTGCACCCCCAGTGGTGCAGGGAGACAGGGAATGGGGGTTATGGCCAGCTCATCTCCCATTGTTTCTACCTCTGCTCAGTGATAGGATTTGCTCTCCTGATATACCCTGGGGTTAACAGAGACAGTTCTCCAATAACTTCTCCAGTGTGAGCCCTTCCCACGGACAGCAGTCCTCCCAGCCTGCTGCGACTCTGCCACAGGGTCAGTCCTTCAGGCACAGCCTGTTCCAGCCCGGGCTCCCTACAGGCTCACAGGTCCTACCAGGAAACCTTCCCCAGTGTGGGCTCCTCTCTCCGTGGGTCTGCAGGTCCCTGCCAGGACCTGCTCCAGCACAGGACTCCCACAGGGTCACAGCCTCATCTCAGACATCCCCCCTGCTCCATCCCTGGGCTGTGGGTGGATCTCTGCTCCCTGTGACCCTCCCTGGGCTGCAGGGGCACAGCTGCCTCACCGTGGTCCCACCTGGGGCTGCAGGGGGATCTCATCCCCAGTGCCTGGAGCACCTCCTGCCCTCCTTCTGCCCTGACCTTGGTGTGTGCAGGGCTGCTCCTCTCACGTGTTCTCACCCTGCCCTTCTCTGGCCACAATTACATCTGCACAGGAGATTTTGTTTCCTATTTGAATCTGTTATCACAGGGCCATTACTGTCATTCCTGGCGGGCTCAGCCGTGGCCAGCTGAGTGTCCATCCTGGAGCTGCCTGGCATTGGCTCTGCTGGACCCGGAGGAAGCTCCTGGAAGCTTCTCACAGCAGCCACCCCTGGTGCCCCCGTGCCACCCAAACCCAGTACACATAGATATTTGTGTAACCTAGGGAGGGAAAATGTGACACCCACCAAAGTTTAGGCCAGTCATTTCCTCAAGTACTTTTTAATGAGTCCTAGTATTGTGCTGTGTTAGGTCTAGACATTAAAATGTTAAAATTATTTATAGTTTTTGCTATTAACAAAGGAGTGGTAATGAACTGAATTAATATAATTTAAAATTATAACATAACAACAATCCCAGATAATGACTATCCTTCATGAGTATGGAAAAACCACCATGACATTTGAATTTTTTAGCTAAAATAGTATTTTGAAGAAATGGATAACTGTAGCCAATTAGGGTTATTTACTGAAGACAAACACGACAGAAATTGCTTCAAGTGTGATTCTAGCCTCTCCAGTTCCTGGCCCTGGCATCCTGCAATCCTGCCACCTTCAGGACACCCTGCCTGCCTCGGTGAAGGGACCGCACTGTCCCAACAATCCCAGACCAACCCTTATGAACTGGAGTTTAAAGAGTAGAAATGTTAAATTAAGACTCCACTGTGATCTAATTTTAAAGAATTCTAAAGCAATGTAAGTTGGTTTTTTTTTTCTTATTTAGGCAAAACATTACACAGAAGCTAATTACTGTTGTTGATAATGATCTCTTGTACACTGCAGCTGGGTGTTGGCAATCCAAACCAAATTCCAAGGCTATAGGAGGAAGCATAAACCAGCTAGGAAGGTTCAGTGTAAGCATCAGTTCAGGGGTTAAAGTGTTTACGACTTGAAACAAGCTTAGCTAATTGCTAATCAATGGGCTGCATTCTGAGAGACATGTTTTTAACCAGGCTATAGAGAACAATAAAGCTGAGGGTGAAAAAGAGAAGTTAAAATATATGGCCTAAAATGATAAACCAGGTCCAATAAGCACAAACATTTACAGAAAAAGATGTTTCTCTTCAACAGAGGGAAATATTTTCTTGAACATATCATCACAAAATGAATCTTAGCCCTTCCCTGATAACAAAGCAGAAAAAAAATTAAAACTGCGATCCAAATTTAAGCAATGCAAACTCAGCCTCTAAAAAATGAGCTATTTTCTCCTTGCTCTATTCAGTAATACACTTGCAAATACATAACAATAACTTAATTACACTCTAGCTTCTTGAATGAGATGTTTTGAAACAGCTCACAAAATGCATATGAAGCTACAAGAGTACAATTTATTATGGTTTATATAACAAAATTTGGTCTTTTGATCTTTTGATGGATGAAGTAGATATAGTTAAAGCAAAGAATCAGAAGATAGGTATTTGAGATGAAACAGGCAAGGTGAATTTGCATATCAGCTTGAGAATACATAAGGAAATGAAGGTGTATTTAATCAGCCACTTTACATTAACATTATTGATTACCTAAAGGCTTCTGGTTGTCACGGGAAACGTCAGATGCTCTAATTAGATTATTGTACAACTTGTGTATAACTAATTGCCCAGGGACTGCATATAAAAGAAATGCAGTCATCGTTTTATACACTTCTATTTTTTTCTTTTTTTTCCTCCTCAACAGATCTTTTTCAGCTGCTGGACAATGGCAGCATGAAATACAGTTTCTGAATGCAGGTTTGTTTTGGGATGTCCAACAACTTTAAGTATGCAGACAGTGTGATTCCTATCTGTGGTTTTCCAATGGGTCTATAAAGCCTTGCAGAAAGATTAATTACAGCTCACATCAATTTTGGCCTCTAGATGTCATGTAAAGTACATAACACCAAAGAGGAAGCATAAGAATTTCGATCATATCCATCAGTGAAAAAAAGAGAGAATCACAGGAAAGTAGAGGAATTTTAAAAAGGCTTGGTTTACTATTTGCATCTTTTCAGATAACTAAAGTTCTTAAAATTAAGTGAGAAGTAGGAAGAAGGAAGAAATAAGTTCAAAGAAAATCATGTTATTGATTGAAGAACTACTTCTATAAATCAGCAAAATTTGAGAAAGTAATAAACAATGTTCAAGAACTCACAGATCCCATACCACTGTTATTCAAGGTTAAAACTGGTACAGAAAAAGAAATAGCGGTCAAAGATGCGACATAAATATAGTTACATAACTGACCTTTTTTATCAAACTCTACCTGCAGTTCCAAGCTTTCCTCAAAGTACTTCCAATAACACTTATAAAGCAATTTCACTCATAAAACAATTCCCCAAATATTTTAGTTGCAGTTTTAAAATGCACAATACAAAGACCATAAAACCACTTTGCTCCATGACAGCATTTATCCAAGGATCTTAAAGTGCATTAGTCATGCAAGTACCATATAAAGTAAATAATTAGAGTTACATTCATTTTTGCAGGTCAGTCAGCGGGAAAAAGCTATTGAAATGCAGGTCCAAACTCTAATTCCAACTTTATCGTAAGGCCAGAAAAGGAAACTCAAACTCTTTTTTCCCACTGAATTAAACATTCACCATCAAATATAAAATGTGTGAGAGGAAATCAGTTTAGATGGATTCTCTAAGGGATCCTGCATGTAGGGTTTCTAAGAGATGATGTTTTCTATACAGTAAAATACTCTGGAGAGCTGCAGGTGCCTGCAGACCCAGTTGCCAACATCAGACACCTTCTCATCCTTATGGGCACTGTGCATCCCAACAACGCAGACTCACGGAGACCTGAGGCCAAAACAAAATGTATTCGTCCTAAAGGGTGAGTCCTGCACAAAACATGCAGGACAAGCCAGTAGGGGAAATCTGAGCTTATCCTCAAGGCCAAAATCCTGATCTTTGTAAGCTGTGCAGAGCTAGGGCTCTCCACTGCTCCTCCTCTCTTTGTCTTTTCAGCCCTTTATCTCCTAAATGTCCAGCAGCTTGTGCCTTTTCCTGTCTTACATGCTTCTCCTAAGGTTATCACCAGGACTATCAACCTGCCAACATCAAAATTTTATCTCCTACCTGCTGACAATCACTTCCAAGCAAGAGTAAGTCAGGATCCAGCTGGGCCAGTTTGCCTCCTGGTAAAGGTTATTTCAAAATGACACAGCAAGTTGCTATGAAATGTTTCTTAGAGTGTGATAGTTCTTTCATCTACTCTAAGTGTCCATTTTTCAGTTTCTCTTTCCTCCCACTAAAACAATTTTTTCCTTTTGAAAGAATAAATGCATTAATCAAAACCAGCTGCAACAGACTGGCCATGCTGATCACGCTTAATAGATCTAATCCTTAAAGTATGCCTTTTCCAGGACTTGAGGAATAATGAGATTATACTCTACTTACAAACCAATGCATTTTGCTTGATATCTCCAAGTGCCTCAATGCATAAATACACTCAGCCTTGATACACAACATTGAATATTTTTAATCAGTCTTTGGTATGTTTACACACTCATAGTTTTATTTCACTTCTATTAATATAAAGAGTGGAAGAAAAGTGTTTCAAGAAAAGGCAATGCTTGCCTAATGCTGCAGCTCTCAAAACTGTACCCTGATCTTCACCTTGCCTTTTGCCATGCTATTTTCTGAGTTTGATGGAGGTTAAATATTAAGTAAAAACCACCTTTAAGAAAATGATCTCCAGTCTCAGCTTCTTGCAGTTGCACCCCAGCCTGGTCAGCCACTTCCCATCACTTCGTGCAAACTCCCTGTAGGTTACATGAGTCCAGTTCCAAGTGTCTCTTTTACCATGGGGGGGAAAAAAAAAAAAAAAAAAAAAATAGNAAAAAAAAAAAAAGATGATTTTGTTCTCATGCAGATGACTTCTGCACCATCATAACAAAAATCTCATTTTTCAACTTCAACACTAGTAGTGTACAGTAAGTGGCTGCATCAGCCCATTAAACAAAGAGATGAACTAGATTCTAACAGAATGCAAAATAAAATTCTATATGACAATTTGGTAACACTTCTGCAAATGTGTAGGTTAAATGTTTCCAGTTTGAGGTATTTTGTGGTCAAAATCATCTTTTCAGGTTGGCAGGTTCCATCCTGGGGAGTCCCAGATTTCTCCTAAACCAGTCTTTGGCACATGAAGAATTTGTAGGTTGAGTCCACAAACTCCCCAATAAGTTTATGAGAGCAAAGGTCACCCCACAAACTCAAAAAAGTATAGGAAGAAAAATGGAAGGAATAAGAAGTAAATTATTTTTAAAGTGTGGTTTTCTCCTGTAAAAGATTCTAAACTCGAAAAGGAAATAGTTTCTAGAAAATTAATCAGTAAAATACATATGAATTTTTAAAACACCAGTTAATATTTTGTCTCTTGAAATTAATTAAATTAAAACATATTTCAGGCAGACAAAGTGCCTTTTACTCAATTTAATCACTGGTTAATTTGATCCTTCATTTAATTTGATCAAAACCCCAGGAATCAAATCAGCTGTATTAAAAATAGCAAAACTTTCACTCCTTATTTTGATTAATTTTGATCGCCTGAGGCAAGTAATATCATATAATTCAATCACTGGTTATAGTACATTGCCATTTTAATTAATTATGAAAATGAAAAAAAAAAATTGAGTGCGAACAGAGATAAGAGCCCAAGGAAGAAAATGTATTTATAACAAAAGGACAATTACAACTCAATGTTGTGTTATTAAGACATTTCTACTAAAATTTGAGTTTTACCATTTGTCATTGCAACCCTCTGGCTTACTGCTCAAGCCCAATGTAGAACTTCACCTAGGTCTGCACTGTAAGCACAAGAAGATCAAAATTCAATAAAAAGAAGTGCCACCTCTTGAGATTTTCATCCACAGAGAAGCCACTCTTACAATGATGTGCAGCTTTTTAGCCTTCTGGGGAATTTTAGTCCTGCCTTGAGGCACATCTCCTCAGACAGGCTGTTGTTGCTGCTTTCCCACCTCTTCAGGGAAAATTTGCTACGTGAACTGGCTCAGGAATGAAATGAAATGAAATTCTTTAAACAAAGCTGAGGAGAGAAGAGGGGAAAGTATCCAGCAGGTCTTTTCATCACTTCCCATCCCTCTGGCTCCATTCTCCTTTCCTTTTCACTACCCCCAGTGTGTAGGTGGAGAAGAAAAAGAGGTCATGTTGGTGACTCAGGAGACAGAGTCCCTGAAGACGTGCCGAGGCTGGGAGCACTCAGAATAATGCAAAAGACTGGTGCCACAGTTAATTGCTGGTCAAGCAGACTAGTATTATGTAGATAAGTGATTCTGTAGCTTCTCTTCATAAATATGGCAGGAATACCAAAATGAGTGATGCACATAAATAATTCCAGATCCAGGGAACCAAGAGAATGACAATAAGAACTGCAGCCGCCACCAGCACGTAGAATAAAACAAAAGCAACTGTTAAAAAATAAATGTGGGGCCTTCTCACCTCTTTGCTTCCTTGTTTTCCTCTATTTTTTGTTTTGTTTTTCTAGGATTAATAACACTGACTCACCAGTCCATGAAAATGAACACATTTGTTCAAAACAAGCAGAAATCTGAGATAGAATTTGTCACCTCCTTGTTATGCACCAGGTAAAAATTTTTGCAGTTCAACGTTTTGCAAATTAAGATCTGTTGAGACCTGGCCTTGAGGGGAAGTATTCCTGGCACCCAACTGCACCCAGATTTCCTTGATGCATGTGATAGTAAGAAAAATGAAAATGTCCTGAGTGTATTAAGGCCCTGATCAGTACAAACATGCAAAGCCTTTTGAAATGACTCATCGAAAATATATTGAAATATATTTTCCTCCCATCATGCACAACTTTTTGACTCATAACCCCATTTTCTTCCAAAAACTGTATTATAACTCCATGATGCAAAAGTATAATGGTGGTAAAGTTTTTTTTTAGATATAACAAGACCCAGAGCAACAGAAAATAAAGCGGTTCCCATTATTTGTCTTCCCCAAAAGAAGGAAATATTTTGGAAGCATCTCTTCCAACTCAATAGATCAATCTAAACCTTTCATAGCTATTTTTTCTTTCTTTTAATTTAATTATATTCCTAATTTTTATTCCGCTGCTTAATTCACATTTCAATGCAACAAAATCCTGAGTTATTTGGACTATCTCTCAGAATTCTGAACCATTTAAAACCCTGGCCTGGCAGCAGTATAGGCAGCCTTGTTCCAGATTCTGTGCTGCTGCATCATGTTCGAGACTTAAAAAAAAAAAAAAAAAAAAAAAAAAAAAAAAAAAAAAGAAAAAAAAAAAAGTCATATTGAATTTATCTATTTAATTTTTACTGGATTTCATTCGAGTTAACATAGTCATGACATGGTGTATTTTCTTGTTTAGCTTCCCCAGTTACTCTCTGTCCATCCACAGAAAGCTGCTGCTTGTTGAGATTGTTCTCTTTTCACCTTGCCCCCACACACACTTCAGGTTTAAGACCATTTTTTTCAGCACAAACTGCTGATGTCTGACAGGTTTTGATAGGTTGTGATAGGTTTGATGTTGTTGATGTTTCTCACAACTTGAACAGGCTGCAAATGTTGCTCATTGCTGGAAGGTTCCCACAAAGGAAACAACAGTTCTCAGTGCCCTTACAAGTTATTTCTCTCTGTTTCTCAGTGCCCTTACAAATTATTTCATTCAGGCATTTTCAGTGAAAAGCTTTGATAGTCGGGAGGTGGAATTCTCTCCAGAAGTCAAATATCCAATTGGATCCATTCTGAGTTGTCCAACTTTACCTTTGTCCTGTACTTCCCTCAGGATCAGAGCTGCTGTCCAGCACAACATACATTAAGTTTCATTTGGTAAAATTAGTAATTGCTTAGATAGGCAGGAGAATATTTTTTACAGACAGTCTATATTAAAAGGCAATTTCAGATCCTAAATTTCTTTTTAAAACCCATAATTAGAATAACATGCAAAAAAATTTACCAAGCATTTGCAGTATTCTCTTTTTGCATTTCTTGTTTGTTTTTATTTTTTTTATGTGACATCTGTAAGGACAACTAAGCTAAGAGTGACTTAGTCCCATTTTTTAAAGTAAAAAAACCTTTCAAAAGTAGGAGAACATAGATTGTAATTAAGAACTAATTTGTGACTCTAAAAGACAGTCTAAGAGACAGAAATATCACTGGAACAAAACTTTGAAAGGTTTTGAAGAACAAAGAAAAATAATGCATTTTTGTCAAGATTGTTTGCTCATTTCTGTATATTTTCTCCCACCAGCAGATACAGTTCAGGAGAAAATGGAATAAACTTGTCACTTATTTCTTGGAATGTGACTTTCCTATCTTAAGGACCTGTGGTAGCCTTAGTTTTTTCTGTTTAAAACCAAACTGTTGAAATTGTTTATTTAAGGGAAACGTAATTTTAAGTATTTTTAAAGGTATTAAAATGTAAAAAAAAATGGATTTAAATAAATTTCAAATATACTTTTATCACTTTTCAAATTTAATTACTATAGAAACAGTATCACTATATTAAAACCTAATTACCTTATACTCTTTCTGGCTTCATGACAATGCTCATAAAATGCTTAATATTCATGTATCATGCTACCTCACCCTGTAATATCACCATATTTATGGAAAGAAATTGTAATCCTCTTTACTGGCTCAGGTTAATTCCAATAAAATATTAAATCCATTTTCTAATCTAAATGAGTTCATTAGGAGAGGCATGGTACTGAGAATACCAAACTCTCTACAGAGTTCAGCTTCATTACGTTTCAGTACTGTGCATTTCCAGAGCTGTTGTACTACATTTATGAGGATTTATCTGTACTGTTCCAAAAACATTCATCCTAATTCTACTCCTTCTGTGCATGCTAATCATGAATATGTTAAGTGGAAATACTAAGCTAGCAGCCAATCTCATCCCCAGATGGGTTCAAGTTATGATTACAGAAGCAAATTTGCCATAAGCACTCATAAAACTGTGCCAGAAAAGAGGAAATGAAGGTTTGGAAATTCTTTTTATTTTCCCTTTTTCTTCCCCCTCACTCCCCATTCCACCTTTTTTTTTTTCGCTTTAATATAGTGGGGGAAAAAAATCTTTACCAAAGAGAAGAAATGTCACAGCACACTCAGAGGGTTATTTCCAGTCCATGCAAACTATTTACATTATGTTAGGCAATGAAATGTAATGCATGGAACAGTTTTAAACAATTCAAACCGAACTCCTTTGGACTGACATTCGGTATCTTCCTCAAGTTTAAGGGAACCTCTCCACAAAAAGTATCCCCACGGATCCCAAAGTACAGCTGTCTCAAACTTCACAGCATAAGTGAAATAAATATCTTCATTAAATGCAGTAGAAAATATATATTTTTTTACCAGGTCTTCTACAGCATCAGCACCAAGAGTAACTCGCTCAGATAAATTTTTTAGTTTTAAGGAAGAAATCATAAACTAAGATATAGACAACACAAGTTATTCTCAAATTGTTTATACCCACGTATTGTGCGTGTTAAAGGCCAACCAGTACCAAAGGGTGGCCTTTACCCTTAAACCCTTTCTCCTCAGGAGGATTAAACCACAATTTTGTCTGCACAGTTAATTAGATCTGATCTGTGTCATACACCGGGAGCAAGGCAAGGAAACCTTCAATGGCCATATAATTATAAATACACTACTGAAAAATAAATGTAGATACACTACTGAAGAATGGACAACACACGCCGGCAGGGAGATTTTTGACCTGCGTGTGGCAGCTCTGCACAGAGCTGTGAGGACACATCTGTTCTTGAGGAGAGGAGCACTCCTTTAAACTCACCCCCAGAGTTAGGGAAAGTAAAAGGAAATAAATTAGCCCTGCCCTTTACCTTTGAATCATAAAATCCCTGATGTTGGGAAAGAATGGATGTGAGTGTCTGGCTATCTGCAGGGCAGCCACCAGGAGCAGCTCGGCCCGCTTTAGGCCGCTGGTTGTCACTGTTGCTCCACAAAACGGCAGCTGCAGAGGGAAAACTTGCGAAAGTTCTCACAGCCAAAAGTTACAGACTTCTGGTTGATCCCCTTGAGTGGCCTCAGGTAAAGGCATCCACTGAATTTTAACAGCTTTCAAAGCGGGATTGTGGTGTTTAAAAAAAAGAGCGGCTTGTTAAACAAAAAGCGATCAGACAATTGGATTTTTTTTTTTTTTAAATGACAAAAACCACAGCAGACCTGAATATACACAGAAGAAAATCAAGTGCTAAAAAACCGAAAAACAAACAAATGCGTTTTTATCACAGCTTTTCAATTCCCTTCTAAAGTCCATATGCATTTTAAAGATGTATTACTACACCAATTTAAAGCCCAACCATGCAAATTCCTCTAAATACAATGCTGCTCACCCCAAATCATCCTCACCTCATAGTAGCTTTTAGTCTCTTCCCACAATCCCTGCACATGACGGAGCTGAGCTCCAACTACGCAAAGCTCAGTGTCTGAGTAGTATCAGTGAGAAATTTGCTTGGAGTATTTACAATTTCCAGCTAATAACACAGACCACTCAGTGCTGTTATTCTGAGCAGCAAGCACTGAGCCAGTAGAGTTTCCAAGGTCAACTCATTAGTTTTTAATCATCACAGAATCAGACCAAATTGGTTGTGAGGCTGGCCTACCACTTAGCCCCTCCGTTCTTCTGAATAACTTTTCCTCTGAAGATGAAGGGATGACCAATTGTTTCACTTAAATGGAAAATAACATTTTTTAAATCAATGGGCGAAGTTTGTGGCAATTCTCTGCAATTAAAGCTTGGACTTGATGAACTTAAAGGCCTTTTCCAAACTGAAAAATTGTATGTGCCACTTTATTCTATTAGAGGATTTTAAGACGGGAATCTTATACCACACAAATATTTGAGTTTTGCAACAATTTGCTTTGAATTTTCACTTTAACCAAGAGGGGAAAAAAAAAAAAAAGAAAAAAAAAAAAAAAAGAGAGAGAGAGAACATATTCAGATAGAAGAAAGGCTACAAATTCCAGGTTGATTCTTGATGGTTCATGTTTGAATTTTTTTTACTTATGTGACAATCAAGTTTTTAAATTAAAAAGTACAATTTTATTGCCTTTTTAAATGTGCATTCTTGAAAATCGGAATCTAACATTTTACCAAAAAAAAAAAAAACAGCACTGATTTATGCTCACACTAATACCTCACTGTTAAATAATACATTCACTGCTAGATAGCAGCACATGCTAAAATACAAGGAATACACGTTTTTCTGCTTTATGTCTATATTTCATTTGAGTAGTCAGCTAGGAGGTAACTAACAATGACGTACCAAATATACTTCATGGGTATTTCCTGAGCTGACCAGCAGCACGTATCTTCAGATAGCTCCTCCCTGCAGCCCCTTTTATTAAATTTCTAACAGTTTTCTCTTACTTTCACTGCTTTAATGAGCTATTTATTCATATATCCCCAGCTAAGCAAAAACCCAGTTGCCACATTTATATTTTTGGAATAGCCTAAGTTCCCTCACATCCAGTGCCTCCGAACCCAGACAGTAACTGCTATATTGGCTTGTCCTGGTGAGTAGCAATTAGCTGTAAAAAACCTCCCAAGCTCACAATGCTAAAAGATGTGACTTTGAGTTCAACAGATCACAAAGCACAAAATCAATTAATAAAACAGAAAGCTGAAAACAAGGATAACTGATGGAATCCCCACAATGACTGAGAAAAGAAAGACGAAGGGAGACTGTGATTAAGCTTTCTGTCCCATCACACACAGTTTTCTGTCCTAAAATAAGGAGTCAGCTGCAGCTTGTCAAAGGAGCAGGGGTCCCCAAGCAATCCAGCTTTGGTGCATGAGTTATTGGCTTGTTAAAAAAAAACAAAACAAGACAAGACAAACCAACACTTTGATTGTACGGCGCTGTGGAATCATTTAAGAAGACCTCAAAATCTGCCCAGCATATGGGATAGGGGATCCCTTCCTACCTTTCTGTTCTGTGCCCTGCCTAAACTTTAATGCTTAATTCCTGTTGCTTTTGAAGCACAAAAGAGTAGGTGGGGCTGCAGAGGAGTATAAAATTTGGCAGCGGCTTTCAAATGTGCCTGAGTACCCAACAGAGAGTATATTAAGGAGATTATTCAATTATTGCATGAATTGGAGTAATTTTTTTGCAGCCTGCTGTGATCTTAGAAACTCCATTCCTTAAATTTAAAAAAAAAAAATCTTAAAAAGATATTTTATTTGTAAGTATAATAGTAGGGGCAAAATTACTTCAACCTCAGAAAGCTATTTTAAAACCCTTTGTAAAGTATGTGAATTACAGGTTATTCACCACCTGATTACATTTCACTGCATTGTATAGTAGTTAGCTTTCTTCTGACTGTAAGGGGTTTGTAAAAGTGTCCTCTTCTATTTTCAGGTAGGGAGACTGAATTTTTATAATCAATCTTTTCACTGTGGTACTTTCAGTCAGTAAGGAGCTACTTCATATGGACAAAGCAACTTTCACATGTTTATTTGGAGAGACTCTCAGAAGGGGTTTATAAATACCTTGTCCAGCAGCTCCCTGAGGAGAAGGTACATCAAAACCAAGCTGTGACATCAAATTGAGAGATAAATCCACACTGAGACAGATTTCAGCGCTAACCCAACAGGGAAGTGATGAGGAGCTGCAGAGTCCAGTCAGGCTCCAAACCTTGAAGCTATTCTGCCATATCTGGGGACAGACAAAGGAATTTTGCTGTCCAGGAATCAGAAGCAGACGCCCTTGAGGCAAAAAAAAAAAAAAAAAGCAAAAAAGCTGTGGTAGCTGTAATATTGTGGGTGTCTGGATGCTTCTCTTTCGCAGTTTTTAAGGATTTCAGTGACATGGATGACATGAATGAGTGTTTGGGGTTTGGACTTGGCCATTTTATCCTTTCCAAAAGAATACAGAATGGAGGGAAAGAAAAGAAAAGAAAAGAAAAGAAAAGAAAAGAAAAGAAAAGAAAAGAAAAGAAAAGAAAAGAAAAGAAAAGAAAAGAAAAGAAAAGAAAAGAAAAGAAAAGAAAAGAAAAAAAAAGAAAAAAAAGAAAACAAAAACAAACCAAAAAAAGCCCCTGGAACATCATGTGCCCCTTTAGTTCAGGCTAGATCTTCACTACTATTTTTCTCCAAGGATATACAGACGATGATTTTATTAAATGCTGCTACAAATTTTCAGAGGCTGATTGATGACTTGTTCTTTTGTAAGATTTTATTTTAAAAGAAGCAGGTAGCAAATTTTAAGCCCTACTTCCTTGAAGCCATTAAGAAAATGCTTATCTATTTCAGTGTACCTGGAGCAGAGCTGGGCAACTGAAATATGGAAGTTAAAACCCAAATGGAAAGTCAAGGATGAGGCCAAAATGAGCATTAAAGCTTTTCCTACTAGGAATTTTTAAAGGAATGATTAAGAAATTATTGTGTGCCAGCAATAGTTTTGCAATTCTTTTATAAGAAACATAAACAAATTATAGCTAGCAGACAATAATTTCTGTGAAGAAAAAAAAATACGCAATAGAAAATAACAATTAAAGGCATCTAAAACGAATCAAAATCTCATTGTCAATTCAGTATTGACACTGGCTTCTTAAATTGCTGATTTCCCCACTGCCCACAAAGGAGGGCCATGAAGATGCTCAGAGGGCTGGAACACCTCTCCTGTGAAGACAGAGAGTTGGGGTTGTCCAGCCAAAGTAAGCTGAGCAACCAAAATGTGAAGAAATCAGTGCAGCAGAGCAGTGAAGGAGGACAGCAGGTAGTGCTGAAGTAAGAGGCTGCCTAGTGCATATATTTCAACCCCGCAGGAGTGACTTTTAAGTAGGAGTAATCAGTTAAGCTATCAATTAAAGATGAGGCTTGACTGCATCCACTAATGAGAAAAAAAAAAAAAAAAGGTATCATTATGAGTTGTCAGTATATTACTATTTATCTTCTGTGGGGAAAAAAAAAAATAATAATAATAAAAAAGGAATAAAATTTAAAAAAGACACATTGCTCCAAAGAGCACAAGAGGGAACAAAGGAGAAATGACTGTTTGGAGATGTAGGATTGAACGAGAGAGAGGAAAAGGTGCTGTTGGCTGGCGGCCACTTGCATGTTCCATCATGTGTTTATTACTATTTATAAAAGATGCTTTATTTTGCACTTTGAGACCATTTTCCACTATTCAGAAATGGAAGCACTGCTCCAAAATTCTTGAGAAAAAGAACCACAAAACCCAACAATAAATGCTGCATGATTTTCCTCATCAATCTGCTTGAGGAGGTGGCAGTCAGGTTAACCACCACACCTACTTGATCTTCTCAGAGCTAAATTATGCATGAACAGTGAAGGCACAGGAGAAACCCACACTAAGATGGTCACAGAACTACTCCTTGCAATGAACTCATTGATGTGAGAGGAAAAATACTTAATCAAAGGAGGGGGGAGGGAATGGCACCAATAATGTCAGACAAATTGAACTCAAAGCAGCAGAACTTAACTATGTTTTAATTTCATAGATTTAGACCCTTAATATTTTCTTGTAATTAAAAGTGATTTCTGAGATACAAAGGTTAGATTTATGCCTGACTCTCTATTATTTTTTTCATCAAATCCATTAAAAAGAGTTATCTCAGACAGTGACAGGTAGTCAAAACAATTTAAGTGACTACCTGCCTTCTCTGTTTTCTAAAACCAGCTGCTCTTCAAGACTTCCATTACTTGTCAGGTGTAAGATAAGCTACCATAACAAAAACAGTCTTAGAAAGTATTTTATTATTTAACTTCAGTAACATATTGAAAACTTTGTAATTTTTGGTATCCTGCAGTTTATTGAAATTCCCTGGTTTGGATATTTATGAAAATTTACCCATTATCATTGCCCCTTTGGAGGTTTGTTGTAAGCTGGATTTTTTTTCCTTATCTTCCATAAAATGTCAAATACAAATATTATTTTGTACAGTCATATGATATTGCATTTCTCCTATTAATAGATGTTTCCTTTTTTTTCAGGTAAAAATTATGTTTTTCACATAATTGAAATTAAAATTTTTAAAAATAATCAAATAAACCCAATACTTTATCGTGAGGTGATTATTCTTCACCAGGACCCTATCAGATTCCACTGAAAGGTAATATTACTTTTTGATATTGCCTACAAAATCAGTATTTACCAGCCAGAGCATTAAAAAGAACTCAGACAGAATATACTACCTCCATCAGCTGAGAATTGTACTCCGATCTTAAATTAAGTTATGAATAATTCTTATCCACTTGGGATTAACTCTGAAAGAAATTCCAGAGAGCACCAGCCCAGAGGGCCAGAATAAAAGGAAACTCTTAAGCAGGCAGAGCAGAAATTCAGGCTGCTGTGAAATTCAGTGGAATTTTCAGTGTTTTCCCTCGCTGAATGTACCTCTAACCTCTGCCTCTGCTGACCCAGGATGGTCACAATGTGTAAAGGTATCCACCAAGGTGGCATTATACAAAAGATGCATTGCTGTGATCAAATTGTATCCTTTAAAAAGGCATGATTTAATAAAAATAATGACAATATGATGTATGATAAAGTACTTAGTAAATAAGGTTTTAAGGTGAGAGGATAGGGAATATTAGCTAAACCTCTCAAGAATGAGAAATAAAGTAACAAAAATGTAAAGCCATTTTCAATGCCCAGAGGGTGTAGAAAAGGGAGAGGGAAGTGAGTGAAAATCCACTGAATACTTGTAAATTTTAAAACTGTGAGAGAAGATAGGAGTCCAGTACTTTAATTGCCCTTTATGACTCTATCAAGACTCAGGAGCAATATTATTTTCTTGAAATATTTTCTGTGGACTTATTTAAGGACAACATTTCCAATGGAATACAAGACTTAGTCTGGAAATGGATCATGAGAAATCTTCAGCCCTTCCCTGCCTTGGCAGGTCCCTGCACCTGGGAGCACCTCTGGCTCCTGATCCTTTTTGGCCTACTGTGTGCACAACGAGCTCCTCAGACACACCACAAACACCAGATACCAACCTCGGCTTCCTTTTCTAGCTGCTGTCACAGTGCTAAAGCCAAAATAACCTCAAAAAAAAAGAAATATTCTTTTCACCTATTGCTCAGCAGCCCTCTAAGGCTTACCAGGTAAGAGCTGAGACTCAAAAAAGCAAACTAGACTAGCAAAGCCTTCTAGTTTTTGATCTTTGGCAATTCTAGCTACATATTATTTTAGAATACTGAATTAGATAAACCCATCAGCTCATGTTTATTATCATGATGATTTTTTTTTAAGTGATAAACCCTGTGGTAGGATTGATTTAAAACATTAACCTTCTCAAAATACTAGTCTCCTACTAAAGAAAACCCAACCTGGATGTGAAGTATTACACGTGCTTCAGAGTGATATGTCTTACTATACAAAAAGATACATCCCAGAAAAAAAAACTAGAAAAAAACAGACAAAAATGTAACCTGAATATTTTCTCAGATAGAACTCACAAGTTATTTGCTAAAAATCAGAAGCCAGACTTAGTGGCAAGCTTCTGAAAACTTGCACAGCTCTGATAAGAAAGGACATCTTTCATAAATATTCATTAAAAGTTACCTTTTCTGGATCATGAATTTTTCAAGCAGACACTGGTTTGACCTCTGCAAGGAGCAAAATCCAGCCTGTAGCACAATGTCTCAATTTTCTCACAAAAAATAATTAAAACAAAACTGGCTTTTCTTGTTGAGCATCTATTTGTTTCCACTACACGAGGCCCAGGTCAATTATCTTTGCAATCCAAGCATCCAAGCGTTAATATTAAATTCAAATTACAGTCTTTAAATTCCAAAGTGTTACCTTCTTATTTTCTTGAAAAATTTGATTGTGAGGCAAGACAATAGTTTGCTTTTCAAGCCATTTTCTAATCTACCATCACCATTCCTCTCACATCTTTCAGTTCAAACAAGACAGTTGTAACTGGTAATCTCAAAACACTTCATTGACATCTCCTGGGCTAGGAAGACTGGAATACATTTGTAAATCTTCTCAATCTGCTTTTTTCTGCTGGAAACTGGGGACTCCCGTTGCACAAGTGTTATCACACCAGGTAAAACACGCACATTATTCAGTGCCATCATCACTTGTTAGCAAGAGAGGCACAAATGGGTGCTGGGATACCTGGACTCAGGTGTGCTGTGCTAAAGAACCCCTGACTGGCTGTGACCTCTTTTCAGGGACTGTTTCACAGGGCTGTTTCTATCTAATCAGCTAATTGCTGGTAAAGACTTGCTATGCCCTTTTTAAACAACCTTAATTTTAAGTCATAGAGTGGGCAGCTTCAGCTCTTTTGCTGTTCACCTTTACCCTAACATCTTCTTGATGCACAGATCCAAACACCACCAGCCAATGCAGGCAGAAGGAGAGGGCTTTATACCTCAGCCCTGTACCCAAACTGGCACAGAAAAAGAGAATTATCCCTTGTAACAGCATTTCAACTTGGCTGGTCAAAAAAAGAGAGAAACATCATGCTTTGTGCATCTTGCTGCATAGGCATCATCATAATTTCTCCTTAAAATCACATTATTTTAGGGTTACTTGAAAATTAAGGATGGAAATGAGATGTTTCCTTGCATGATTTCTCCTAGTCATAGAAATCTGAATAGGAGATGTGTTAAGCAACATACAGCAGACACTTTCTCTTCAGATGTTCTATTCAATTCCTCCTCCCCCAGCTCGTATGCAGAAAAACCCTATGAACATAGATCTAAATGCAATAGAGTCGTAGCTAATAGGGAAAAAATTGGGAAGCTGAAAACTTTAAATGCTGGCATGCTCTTATAAAATTCTGCTTACCACACCATTCGCAAACACCCTAATTCATTTAAGCAAAACCACATGATTTGTTGCTTAAGATGAGCATAAAATCCTTCCAGTGCGCACAAACTCACTGGGGCATTCTAGCAGGGTTGAAGCTGTGTATTCATAGAGCTTCAGCAACAACAACAAAAAGAATTATATGGTGAGAGCTTGAACTGTGTCCACCTTGCATAGCAGGGTAGGAGCAGGCATATGGCTGTATCAGCACACCACAACCTAGGCACACGCTACATGCTAAAAAATGATTGAAAAATGTTCAGCATGGGAGGGGACTTTTAGAAACTTCCATCTTGCTTACTTAACTCTTTGTTTTTACATGCATTTCTTTACCTTGTCCATGACAGGAAAAAAAAAAAAAAAAAAAAAAAAAAAAAAACCCCAAAAAAAAAAAAAAAAAAAAAAAAAAAAAACNAAAAAAAAAAAAACCACAATAAAATTTACAGTCGGAATTCCAAAAGAGAGGGGTTCTTTGGGTACAGAAGACAGAAATGTGTCAGGGGCTCTTATTACATTTTACATGTTGCTGCTTATGTGCAGAGAGAGCAGGAGAGAGAGAGGAAATGAAAAAACCCAGAGAATCAAGATGTGGCAAATAATATATGCTCCCCCTTTCAAAGGTAAGGTGCATATACACATATAGGCTATTCATTGTGAACAACAGAATTGCTATTTGCCTATTTCAAATGGAATCCAAATGCGCCAAGCACAGCAAGAATACTGAGAGCAAAGAGTGCTTAATATTCTAGCCCAGCTCACTGAAAAAAAAGCACTGAATTGACAGAGCAGTGTTCTGTAGAGCAACATGATGTGTCTGCTTTAAATGGAGAATAATGGATTTAAGTTTAGTGCAGAACTAAAGGGCTCAATTACTATTCATGAATTCTGAAATGTTCTACTACAGAAACTCCTTTTGCATGAAATGTTCATCAGAATCAATGTGTGGAACTACAAAAAGTAAACCTTGCCCCCTCGCACAATACAGAACTTACCTAGATTTGTGCAGTTACAAAGAGCATTGCTACTGCATTTATCTAAAGCCACCTAGACTACAAAATAAACTATTTTAAACGTGTTTCAGAGGGTTTCTGTAGGGAAAACTGCTCTACTAGTGCCATTTTTTTGTTGCTTTTAGATAACTGCTTCAGCATTTGCCTACCCTAAGATGGGACTAGCGCTTCAGGAAAGCTGTTTGCATCAGGTCTCAAGAGAACCTTTTGGGCAGCAATGTGAGGAGACCAGTTTGCAAGCCCTTTGAAGGGTTTCTCTAACATAGCTAGACTTTTTATTACAAAGTACATTAATACTGGTAGTTTCAGAAATGTCTTTTTGTTCCTTCTGTAAATATTCAGAAACTCTATCTTCTTTCGGAGCAAAGTCAGAACCAGCACTTGCACCCTGTACAATTCAATGTTTCACTTGAAATGCAGGGTTTATCCCACAATTCAAAAGCCTCATCATTTTCCACAGGCTTATTCTGTAAAATTGCCATGCAATATGAATATGGGGTTTGATCAGTTGCTAAAATGCAGTTAGAGAATTATCTTTTCTCTTGTGTTGCATGTACAGGCATGTATTGATGTCTCATGGAATTATTCTCAAAATCTAAGTACATGACTTTTCAGATATGGTTTCCCTTTGCAGTTTGCAGTACTCATTATAATTAGGTCTAATCACAAGGAAAATTTTTGTTCAGAATGAGAAAAAAAGTAATGCAACATGTATTTAATATAAGGTGTTGCTGGTATATCCCTTCTAATTATGTTCAAGTAATAATCTCCCTTAAAAATTCATACATCTTTTATTTCTTTGGAACAAAAAGCCAAATTAATTATCTCTCTGCTTGGAAAACATCTGCCATTCAATATCTATTAGCATATAAAGAATGAAAATTCTTCAAACATTTGTGTATCCCGCATTATAATTGAAATTAGCACCGGATTTTTTTATTTATTTATTTCCCCAAAACATTATCTTTTAAAGAGTGAAAAGTTTTGTGTGTTTTCTGAATGTACAGATGACTGTCAGTCCTGAAGGGCTTCCAGGGGCTTTGTGTTAACAAGCTCCTTCTGTTTGCATATTCCATCCCTCAAAGCAGTACACTTATAATTTTCTCATCATTGTCTGCCATCTGGAGTATGCTGCTCGAACTGCAGGTTGAAAATAAGGTCTGAGGAGTATTTTCTTTGCTTCTATCTGGGAATATTATCTATTTCAAGGCCTCTTTCTCACATTACACGTCTGACTGCTGGCTAGGACTTGGCGAGCATTTACAGTGCAGTAGGAACTTCATTTTGGAAGCACTAGAATCCAGGAGAGATGAGAACCAATTCTGATGCCTATCCCTGAATTTTTGTGATACCTTGACTAAGTAGCAAAAGCTATGAACAAAACCAGCCATGATTGCTGATTTAAATTTCCAGTTCTGAAGAATTAAAGGGAAAGTGAAGTAAAAAAATCACCTGCAAAGAAATGGCAAGAAACTGATGGCAGTCGTCCAGGGTTGCTCGACAAAGAAACTTGAAAGTCAAGTTAGCTTCCTTTTAAGTTTTAAGTTATGTTTTGGGGAAGAAGGCCAAGAGCAGGTCTGGAAATAACTATAGGAGCAGAGATGTCTTTACTAATTGCAAGTTCATCTGAAGAAGGAGACTTCACAGGAAAAAAGGCTTCCGCTGCCAGGGAAATGCCACGGGGAATGAAACCCTGACTCCGTAAGCAGCCACAGCCTAAGGCCAAAGAACAGCAAAAGCAGACACAGGATACACTCTCATCTCCTAAATGAGCTCTACCTTTCTTTGCACTAAGAAGGAGCTCCTTTTTCCCCCCTCTTTTTTCTTTTACACACAAAACAAAAACAAAAACAAACAAACAAAAAAAAAACCCCACAACAAAACCACAACTATGAGTGTCTTAAATTGGTTCAAAACCAGGTGTTTCAAAAGGCGAAACTGCAATGCACCTCAATTTCTGTGCACACCAGAGAAGACTGGGCTGGATCTATGGGAGCTGGATCCAAAATCCTGTTTTCTAAGGATCTCACTGACCCATGGTGTGGGAGCCAAGCACAGAAATATTGTGAGGGTGTCTTTGCAGCTGAACTTCCGCAAGGCTGTACGGCAAAGAGGTTCAACTAAAATTTTAATGTTTAGAGAGGCTAAATTTCAAAATCTCAAAATCCATTCATTGCAGGGAATCAAACAAAAGGTAGAAAGTCAGTTTGGTACAACTTAGTTCCTTCCTCATAGAGGAGGCAGCTTTTGTTCTCCACGTTGCACTTATGAATGGGGACTGCTGTGTTACCTTGAACTCTTTATTGCATCTTGGTTAAATAGTGACAAAGACTAGACTCAGACAATTTATTTTATGCAATCTAATGTTGCTGGGCTACAGATGAGATTCCTTTAGGTAGGAAAATTTAACAGGGTTCATCCAATTGAAACATATAGACTAACTCTGTTGCCATAGAAACATATGATTTTGGCATAGCAAACACAAGAACAATACATCTAGTCTGGTATTTCACTTCTACTAAGGACTATCATCTGATTATTCAAGGGATGATTATAATAAAACACATATCATATGCTCCTCTTCATAAATTTGAGGCTATTAAAACAACATTCTTGGAGTTATCAAAAAGTAGTGCCAAATCACCTCAGATTATTATATGCATACTTAAAATCAAAAAATTTGCAATAATGAAATGTATGCAGGTATATTAATTTTCTGTAATGTAAAACTTCTGGCTGATAATTATTTGAATTATTTGGACAACTTTCGGACATCTTCAAGCAGATTTTACAAATACAGGTCAACCTTCTTGCAAAAAAAAAGTTAAATCGTGAGTGAAATCATATTAGTAGCTCAAACATTTTTCTATGTCTTTAACACTTTGTGTGGTATTCGAATTTGCTGTCTTCCTACAAATTAACGTATTTAGCATTATTTTTCTGATAGCTATGCCTAAGACAATTTCCTTTCTTGACTTTCTTCAGCTACTAAACTTCAGAGAAGCATAAAGTTGGACATCTCCCTCATGGGTAACAGATTAGTGACTCAAAAAAACTTTCTTATTAAACCTTATTTTTTCCAAATAAACCATTCAAATATTCTATAAAGTATACGCAAAGATATTAAGCCAGTTCATTTTTTCACTTTCCAGATTGTCATTTTAGATTACAAGAAAAATATAGACAAGTATACTCTAGAAAGAATGAGAAACTGGCAACAGTAACAACGTGAGACTGGATTCTACATTTTAATTCTGGAGCACCTTCCTATTAAAGAGACATTCATTCTAATAAGAAATATAACTCCGAAACTGCAAAGTTTTGAGACAATCTTCACTGAACTGAACATATTTTTTCACCCCATATTAGATGTCACTTTCTTTTCTCTTTGCTAAACCACATCAGTATTGAACACAGATGAAAGCTCACAAGGGATCAGAATTACTCCATTTCTATATTTGTGTGCACAGCCTTTTATTACTGTTCTTACACTGGAGTTGTTATTGAAAAGCTCTCTATATTATATATCTCTCATTGCAAGTACAGGAAACATCAGGCAGACAAAATGTTTTAAAATGTGCTACACATTTTAAGCAAGAAAATTCATGTGTATAAATACCCATGGTTACACCTGAACTCAGTAACTCTTATGGATAATATATTCTGTTTAATTCTATTGGTATTTGAGGCCTCAGCAAAATACCAAATACCAAAGATTTTTAAGATATATTCTGGCTTAGTAGGAGACAAAAAAATGTGCATCATTTAGAGGGCTTTTTTTTAAGAGGTGGCTCTTTGATAGGATAAAATATCTTTATTCTAAAGAAAAATTATCATATTGAAAATTTTTCATAATAGTGTAGGCTGCCCATAAATTCATACCCCCAATATCTTTCCGAAATAAGCAGTACTGGGATGGGATGACCTCATCTGAGTGCCAGATGCTCACCCAGCTATTTTCATTTGCTCTCCTCGACAGGACAGTGGGAGAAAATAAGACAGAAGAGCTCATGGGGCAAGATAAACATCTTATCAGTATCCACAGCAGACAAAACAGATTTGACTTGGAGGATATTGATTTAATTTATTGTTAATCAAAATAACTTTGGGTTGTGAGAACAAAGACGAAAAAAAATAAAGTAACATCTTCAGAACCTACCCCAGGCTCAGCTTCACCATTCCCACTCCCCTACCTCTCCCAATACAAGCAGAGAAGGAGAAGGGGAATGAGGGTCATGGTCAGTGCATAACAACTTCCCTCTGCTGCTCCTCCTTTCCTCACACTTTTCCTTTGCTCTGGCATGTGGGCAGCCATTAGCAATTTTTAACCATCTACTTTTTAGACACTCAAGATATATTAAAATTCAGACTGAATTTTGATCAATTTCAGGTTTAGAAAAAAGTGATGCCAGAAAAATTTTAGAGCAGACCTGTCAGAACCCACACAAATGTTTCTTTATAACCATTATCTGCTTCCACATTTTTCTATCTCGCAGTTGACTGCCATCTGGGTATGCTGCATCCTTCAATTCCCTGAGGCATCTTTTAAACTAGATCAAATTAATTTCTTCAGGATCATTCCTTTCCCATTATATCCAAGCATGGTACCCACTGCCATGGCACCTCTTAAATCCAGGCAGCAAACAGAGCTAAAATATATTTCAGAATTTGACAAAAAGCAACTAAACCACCAGACATAGCCATAATATTCCAACCACAGGACAAAACAAATTGCTTTGATACAGGAAAGTGTTTCACCAAAAATAAGAAAGGACTGCTTAAAAAAAAAAAACAAGCAAAGCACCTATAAGGTGGATCATATTAACATTTAGCTATTGAAAATGTGAGGAGTTATATGATCTGTACTTACAAAATATTCTGTCCTTGCAGACAGTTCAGTAGTCTGCTGCAAGCATTGCTCTAGAGTTTGCTTTTCACTCTGCTTGGAACAGAATAGATCTGATGTGCATCAGCAAAAACAATTACTTTTTTCAAAGAGTTTTTACTATTTTGCACCTGATTCCCCACAGCAGCATTGGGTCCCCATTTAGCTGCTGCCTGACATCTTCCTAAATCAGTCTGACTGGTAAAGGGACAACTGACAGGTTAAATACAGTTCCTGTAGGAAACCTACTGCACAGGAGAGAATTAGCAAGGGCTCAAAGAGGTGACCTCCAGAACTTCCCTTCAGCCAGAATCTTCCTACATTTCTCACAATGATTTTCCCTAGCACAACAACTCCACCAGCCACAGGTAGATGCATCCAGGCACCTCTGAACCTAATCTGCTCCAGAAAATGCCCAGGTTCTGCCTAAATATGAAGATGGTGCTGCTGGAAGTGTAATTCAAAAGGAAATTTTTGAAGGGGGATTCTGCCTCATTCCACTGTTCCTGTTAGGTTCAGGACAAGTTATCACTAAAACTTCTGCAGTTAACTTCAGAAGACTTAAAAGATACTTTTGTTAAAATGATTCTTTTCTGCTGCTCATTTTCTCACTAGGACCACACTTTACACACTTTACCACCACAACTTGTCTGATTATTTAAAAGCTTGTTCAGTTATGTTTGCTTTTCAACAGACATGTAGCACATTTGACTGCCAGCTTCATGCTCTCTTGGTGTCACTTACCATAGTCACAGAAAGTCCGACGCGTAAATTTTCTAAGAGGCCTTTGGATGTGGGAATAAAACTATTTCTCTCCTCACTGTTTCTCTACCCCTTCTCCAGAGACAATGAGCTGAGGTACTGAGAAGCAGCTGGACAGTCCTGGGCAGCTGGCTTTATGTGGCGCTGCTCCAGCGGTATGGATTGGCCAGATGACCTTCAGGCGTCCCATCCAACCTCACCCACTCCCTAACTGTGAGTTTGGAGCTGTGGCATTTCACATCCCATGAGGACTTGTGCCTTAGAACGTTAAGGCTCTTAAGTGGTTGAGATATGCTGGTTTCCACTCTCATGAAGGTGAAAGCACTGAACAACCAAGTTTGGCAATATACTCAAGCACCTGTAAGTTAGGTAAGTTACTCAGAAGCATAAATAACTGCAGTCTAAATGCATTTAAACTTCTAACTGGAGCAAAAATACTATTACTTCAGTCAATATGCAAAAATATATTTTACATTTTCTGTGAGAAATTGATGATATGGAGTTATATTTGTAAGTCACTTCAAGCACTCACTGACAATCATAAAAGAAAGAATACAAGTGACATTTCTCTGGCTTCTGTCCATAAAACTCTCTATTGATCTTGGTTAATCTTTAGATGTTACCCGTCTTTAGAGGTCACAAACTTAACATTGATATCTGCATTACTATACTGTGGTAAAGTACTAGAAACCATCTAGTATCCATCTTAATACCTTAAGTTTTTAAAAATATATATTGTACCTTGTCATGGCAAGAGCCAATTACCATACTGAACAGATTATTTCATAAATGTCTGAATTGATTTTTCATTTCAGTCTGGAACATAAATACAGCTGGTGGATATATATAAGAATTACTGTAAATTATTTTTTTTACATTTTTTTCAAACCTGAAAGGAGACATTTTGTGCAATAATTATATCATTTCATTTTACAAGAAGCACCTGGGGAAATTACTTTTAATCTGTGTGAAACCAGACACCTAGTGTTGTGTTAAAAAAAAAAAACCAAACCTATAGTTCTTTATTTCCAAAGAAACCACTTTTGCTACTGATGTGTTTCATGGCACAACTGACAAAACTCTGGAAAAGGAGACACAATGGCAGATATTCTCAGTCCTTTTATAAGCAAACACATATACATTCAGCCTTGCAAGAAAGTCCTTTTGCCCTTCCAACACCTCATTTTAGATATTAATACTTGTACAATTTCTTCACATTAAAGAAACTAACCAGACCATGTTTAGTAAATGTAACACTTGTGGACTATTTAAGTGTCTAAGATTTGAACTCCTTCATGTGTCCCTCCCCATGAAATACTTACTTTAAGTCTTGGATATGCAGCTCTGATTTACCTGCTGAGTTGGGCAAAAAACTATTCATAAACATATATATGACTTTTAATCCTGGCCCTGCAGCAGCCAAAGTATAAAATATAGTACTCCAACATGATAAACTCCATTTCTGGGGTTTTTTTTGACAATACCCCAACATCTTCACCAGGAACTAGAGGAGAAAGAAGCACACAATAATTTTTATTTTAGAATGAGCATGCACTCAAGCTGAGAGTCCTGATGCTTCTGGACCTCTTCCCACAACGACATCTTTTCAATGGATAAATCATAATAAATTTTTAGACTAAAATCAGGATTCCATAGGATCTATTCTGAGGTGATTGTGGCTTTCTACTCCTATGGTTTCCTACAGCAGTATGCCAAGTGATTTGGGAATGAACTGAATTGCTGAATGACAAAAACATGTTATTGAATGACTGAAATGTAGCCAAGTCTGGGAGACTTCTGTGCCTTGTTAGAAATTTTGATGAAAATAAAAATTTAGGGCCATTTTGCAGGTTCACTCTTTTATTTCACATAGTATATCTCTCAAAGGGTGCTTGTTAGAGCAGGGCTCTCTGTTCTGGCCCCAGGTCCCTGAGGAGCTCATCAGTGGTCCTTCAGGGATCAATGGAAGACTTTTACTTAACTGTGAAACTGAGCCACCATTTACAAACAGGGGTCCTTGCAGGACAGAGGAGAGGTCGTTTCCAGGGAGGTTTAAAGTGAAAAGAAGGAAATCAATATGTAGTTTTAAAAATAACTCTGTTCAGAGAGGAAAGGAAACAATCATACAATGGGACATTTTTAAATTGTTTACTGTGTATGCTACAGTACCAGGCAGCAAGTACAGCATTTTCTATGCCACACATGAATCAGAAGGCATTTTCCCCAAGGGAAAACAACACCAATAAGTGACATAATAAATATTAGCATCTTCCAGAAAGAGCAATCATTTCAAAGAAAGGAAGAAATATGCAAGGAAAATTGGAAATAAATGTTAAAACTCATGCAAATTATCAGCTCCACTTTGTAAATTTACCCCTTTGAGAGAGTTATCTTATTTTGGCTTTGTTTTTCATTGAACAGAGGACAATCTCAGAAGTTTGCATCGCATGGTTTGTATTTACCTGAACTTGTTTTCAGAATCACATTATAACCAGCTGTTCAGCCTGGAGGCAGTGGGGAGGAGCAGCAGTCAGAACCAGGTTTTCACAGGTTGGTCAGCTCTCACCTGGTTGCATGAATTCTGACAAGTGCAAAATGATTCACAGCTCTCATTTTGGAAAATCAAGTCATCTCTGTTTCCAATTCCATATCCTCCTCAGATTTAAAAATCCATTTTTAAATGCCTAACTTGCCCCCAAGTTCTTTGGAGAATTTGCCCGGACTACTGCTCAGATTATGGTAGTATACACGAAACCTCTGATACCGACATTAAAATGCAGAGCCTGTATTAAAGAACTAATTTATTTTTGAGATCTTGGCATAACTTAGTGCTTGCAGGGAAGAGAGGATCAGAGATCCTTGCAATGACACCTTCAGTAAGGTCAGGCAAGGCCCCCTGAATAGCTGCTCTGCTTGGCTCCAATAATGCAGCTGGCACACGGTTTTAGCAGGACCTCTCTGGCACATGCAGGATTCATTGCAACTGGCTAATTTAAACTCCATTAAAACCACCTCCTAAGTATCTTCATACAAAAGAATGTTCTCTATAACCTTTCCTGCCTCTGCAGGAACAGTTCCTATTGACTACTTACAAGTGTCTTATCTCTGTACAATTTAATCAGTTTTGCAGCAGAATCCCCCTGGGGCAGTGTTGGAAGGAAGTTTCAGATTCTCCACCACAGATGCTGATCACCGCATTTAAGGGTACAAATCAGTCTGTGCACAACAAATCCAAAGAATTTTTGTTATTTGTTTGCTTTTTTTTTTTCAGAAGTCTTCACTGACTTTATGTAATTAAAGTATTTTTCAAAACGCCATCAGAATGCAGCTGTTAAAAAGCACCTGTAGCTGAAAAAACAAAATATTTCTGCAGCACATGCCACGTCACAAAATGCAGGAGTTACCCACAGAGCAGAAGAGAAATTTTCTCG
Organism: Donacobius atricapilla; assembly: GCA_013397315.1. NCBI lineage: Eukaryota > Metazoa > Chordata > Aves > Passeriformes > Mimidae > Donacobius > Donacobius atricapilla. The sequence goes on along the minus strand of WBMY01017452.1, from coordinate 786,937 downwards.
CATTGCCAACTTCATTTTATACCACTTGCCATTTTTTCACTTTTTAGGAACGTCTATCCTCTTTATCACTGAAGAAAAACACAATGCACATAAAATAAATCCCCTGTAATTTAGCATCAGTGTTAATATTTAACAATAGTCACAGATTCCTGGTGGAAGAATTTTCTTCTTGTCTTTTTTGTTTCAACAATCAGTAAAATTTTAGTTAAAACAGAACTAACACAAGCAAAATACACCCCCAAAATCAACTGAAACAAATCTAAAATGGGAAAAAAATGGGGGGGAATGTTATAATATAAACAAAAAACAAACATACCAGAGTAAAGATTACTAAAATACCAAAGGGTCATAGAAGTCTCATCCCATTTTCAAAAGGCACAAAGGAGGAGCAGTAAGGACTCAGTGAATTTAGGGAAGCATCCTTTTTACAACAGCACGTAATGATGGAACAAAGGATTCAGACTGAAAAAGTATAGGTTTAGATTTTTTTTATTATTTTTTTTAAGATTTTTTTTTAAGAACACTGCTTCTACTTTTCCAATACCAGAAAATGAGAAAGGAAATAGACAGGAAATGTTTTTCTTTTCCTCGGCAATCAAACTATACAGTTGCTGAACAAATCCGTATTTTCAACTCCTATGAAAACTGCCAGTATATCATGGTTAACTCAACTGTACAGATAATTGGCCTTAGGAGACTGGGAAGGTTGTTCTGAGAAGGCTGTTGCTGTCACTGATGGATTTTAGCAGTGTGACAGAGACAAGCTTCTGCATCTTTCAAAACTTTTCTGTCATCTGTATGTTAAGTATTGTAACTATGGCCTCTTTGTTTTGCCCATTCTAAATTTGTATATATTGTTATTTTGAGGCAAAAACCCCAGTGGATTTGTGTGGTGTTCCTGGCGAAAAGAAACCACTACGCCTCTTGCAAGGGCTGAAAGAAGGAAGCAAATGCAGGGGCAAGAAGGATGATGTTGAAATTTAGAAAGTATTGGGAGAACAGGATGCAGAAAACCTATTGTTACTTGATCTCCCAGAGGGAGCTGTGCAAGGTTTCCTAGAATTAAAAGTTGGCTAAAATCCAGCCTGGAAACACAGAGACACTGAGGTTGGGGGAAAAGTGGAATGTAAAGCCTTTGCTCTCCTTTGCTGCCTAACCCAGCTTATCTGGCTTTCTCTCTTTAAAAAGTTAAGCCAAATAGTTTATAGTCTAAAACCCCATGAATTTTTCTTCAACATAAAAATCTTTTGATCTTCCTTGGGAAGCTCACCCTCAGGAAAAAAAAAAAAAAAAGAAAAGAAAAAAAGGGAAGAAGAAGAATAAAGAGGTCTAGACAGGTCTGCCTGCTGGTTTGAGCCCTCATCATAGTACTCCATCTTCCTGAATTACCAGGCACAGGGCAGCTGTCAGTGGTGACCCTCTGTCCCCACAGGCACTGCCAGGGTACGTCTGGTACAAGAGAGGAGCAGAAGAACCAACCTAAAAAAAGAACAAAAAAGAAAGATCAGGAGTGAAGGAAATATGGATCTGTGCAATCTAGGAAGTGCAGCAGAAAACTGAAGAAATTCATGTAGGAGTTTTGTCTACTTATGAAGTCAGGCAGAGATACACTAAAAAAACCTCTTTTCTCCTAACATAACCTTTCAGATAATCAAAAATTGTTTAGCACTCTTTAAATGGATAAAAGTGAAAACCAATTACCAGTTTACCCCATAAAAATTTGAAAACATGGCTCTCCTAAAGAATTATTTTAGAAAGTGAAGAATTTCATCTGAGAACTCCAGAAGAGGAAGAAACTTGCGTAGGAAACTTGTGAAAATATTTCAACAAATCTGAAATCCAGTCAAAGTCCACTTGAATTAGAGAGTTTATGAAAACATAAACTGAGGTCAAACTGTAAAGGTATTAGACATCAAGATCTGAGAAAGAGAGTGCTTTGATATATTAACTAATATTAATAAAGTGATTAAGGAATTAATTAATTAATCAAAGCACCATCATAAAGAATAGAATTAAAACAAATGGACAGAAAAGAATGGCCCTGGCTGTTAAACATGAGGGCTTTTGGAACAGGAAAAGGAAAACAGAGATGAAGTCTAAAGAGAGAAACCTGCAAAATGCTAATGGAATGAGTTGATATAAGATAGCATGAAAGGCTTCTCAAAATCTTGACAAGGAAATAAACCTGGATCAGTACTCTAAGCTTGGATGGAGTCATTATACTTGAAATAAAAACATTTTGCAGAAGTCTGCAGTCAAAGAACTGAAACTACCTGAAGAGAAAAAAAAATATGAAACATATGCACAGCAAACAAAACTAAAAATTCCTTTTCCTCCTTCTTGAGAACTGCTTAAGAGAAATCCACATTCACAGGTTGTGCTTATATTCTTAAATAGGAAAAACCTTCGTGGCTTCCAGTTCACACTGATAACATAAGTTAATGTGATAACTTTAGTTCCTTAAATAAATGGTTTTGATAGAAAAAAAGGTCATGCATAACACTCATGTATGTTGGAGTTGACACCTTGGTGAGGGTGAGAACAGATCGTGGGCTACAACTTAATTACGGATGTAAAACTTGTGTTAATTCATGCAATTTGAAGTGTATCTTTAAACTCAAGACTAAATAAATACATTTCACAAGCCTGCAAAAGTAATGCAAGGAGAATCATAGAACCATAGAGCAGTTTTTATTAGAAGGGACCTTAATTATCATCTAGTTTCTGCTTTGGGCAGAGACACCTTCCCCTAGACCAGGTGGCTCAGAACCCCATCCAGACTGGCTTTGAACACTTCCAGGGATGGGACACCCGCAGCTTCTCTGGGCAACCTGTACCAGGGCCTCACAACCCTCACATTAAAGCAATTTTTCCTAATATCTAATCTAAACCTACTGTCTTTCAGTTTGAAGCCATTCTCCCTTGTCCTGTTGCTACATGTTGCTGTGAATTATCCCTCTCCATCTTTCTTGTGGGCTCCCTTCAGGCACTGAAAGGCCACAATTAGGTCACCATGAAGCCTTTTCTGTTCCAGACTGAAAAAACTCAATTCTCTTGCCCTTTCCGAACAGAAGAAGAAATATCTCATCCCTCTGACGCCCTTGGTGCCTCCCCTGGCCTGGCTCCAGCAGGTCCCTGTCCTTGCTGTGCTGGGCCCCCAGAGCTGGGTGCAGCCCTGCAGGTGGGGTCTCAGCAGAGCGGGGCAGAGGGGCAGAATCCCCTCCCTGCCCTGCTGCCCACGGGGCTTTGGATGCAGCCCAGCACACGGGCGTTTCTGGGCTCCCAGCGCACACGGCCGGGGCACGTCCAGCCTCTCACCCACAGCACCCCCAAGTCCTTCTCCCGGGGCTGCTCTGGATCTGCTCATCCCCAGCCTGGATTGGTACCAAGGGCTGCTCTAACCCCGGTGCAGAACCTTGGACTTGGTCCATCAAACCTCATGAGATTCCCACAGGCCACATGCTGAGCTTGTCCTGGTGCCTCTGGATGGCATCCTGCCCTTCAGGTGCGTCAACAGCAAATTTGCTGAGGGTGTTCTCGATGCCTCCAGCTGTGCCATTAATGAAGATTTTAAATAACACTGGTCCCAGTGCGGAACCCCGGGGGACGCCACTTGTCCCTGAGAAAGGACTGCTGATAGCTGGTACATCTGAGGTAATTTTTGCAGACACAAGCCAATACTCATTTGCTACTCAGAACAGCTAAAGCTGAAATGGCAGGAAGGAGTAAATTTTTCACTTTACTCCCGACTTCTGCACAGGAAAGAGAAGCTACTCTCAGTTTCTTCCAGAAAAGAAGATAGAAAAAGAAATGAGCATTCAGAATTTAAGGTCTGACACAGAGAAGACAGGAGAGGAGATGCTGCAAGCAACAGCCAGGAGAGAGCTAAACCCCCTGAGGTACCTTGAATGCTGCAGGGCAGGGTGAGCTCACAGGCTGCCTGTGATATTTTGACACGAGGCTCAGAGTTGCAGTCCCAGCTCACTTTTCTCTCTTGCTTGCTGCCTTGAGACACATCTCCCGTGTGCCCAGCAGCATCCACTGAAGGTCAGGCAGTCCCACGCTGCCTCCCTCCTCCTGCTGCTCCTCCCTTCTCCTGTGCCTTGCCTCGTGTGTGGAAACAGGCTTTTCTCCAGGGAGGCAGGTCAGCACAGTCATCTGGCAGAAAACATGTTGCTTTAGCAGGTTTGTTTTCCACCAGTGAGCCAGCTGAGCAATTCCAGTTTGCAGAGCCTCCCTTACAGTTTAGTTAACCTGATTCATTCATTAATGACTCCCCTTTTCAGTTCTGAGAAAATCCTGATAATATTACCTCATGTACAACTGAAATAACTATGGCAAGATCCATATCTAGAGTGGGAAAAAAAAAAAAAAAAAATTCTTCTGCCCAAAAAGGAGTGACGGATTGAGAGATGGAAAAAGAAATTTAATATCACCAAACCCACCAGGAATCACAAACCTCTTGAATAAACTGTTAACTGTGTCAACCAACTATAATGTCAAAGTTTCAATGTTGGATATTTTTTAAAGGGTTCTGCAGTGGCCTGACTTCTTTCCTCACTGAAATCTCACCTTGGGATATTTCATGGACAAATCTTACCCTGGCACAAGAAAATGTGAGTCGCTATACATAAGTGGCATGTATAATATGGAGAAGGTGAGAATGAACAAATCAATCTGCTGCTTATTGGAAACTCTTTTTTCCAAGGGCTGGTCACCTAAGCAACCTAATTATGCTATGCATGCAATCTGCTTCCATTGAACATTCAGTATTGATCTTTTTTTTTTTTTTGTGACTGCTATATACGGAGACATAGACTACTTCTGGTGTCTGGACAAGTACCCTGTGTTTCTAAAATAGGTGAGGGTTACTATTATTCTATGCAAGAAAGTAAAAAGAGTTGTAATTCACACTCTCTGGTTTACCACTGGGATCTTGTATACCCTCTTCCCCATGGCTATGTGCAGAATATAATTACAACCCATTATTTTTTCCTTGTATTTTTTTTCCCTGTTAGGAAAATGCAATTTGGCTGAAGCTAAATGTTTTGCGAAAAGGAATAAATCTCAATTAAACATTTTCTAGGATGAATTCTTACACACAGAAGTCTTGGATGGAGAGCCAAGAAATGACAGGTTGTGGAAAGAATCTCTCAGATCTGAAATAACAATTGCTTGAATAAGAATGGTCAAAAATTAATAAAAACTCTGCTGCTCCAAAAGAGACAAAGCCTAGAATCTAGTTCAGCCATCCTCACGCCATGCTTTAAATACTCAGTAGTAGCCTGTTTGAAGTCTTTCTTCCTCTGTGAAAACCTAGTCTCACATTCATTTTACTGCAAAATTAAATAGGCTTCAAAACTTCAATATTTCATAAAATTGATTTGCTTTTCCACTTTAATTATAACAGTGCCTTACTTGGATATGTGGCCAGCTTTTTGTCATCACACAAGCAATGTCTTCTTTGAGAAAATCCCTCCTACTCTATGCTAATTGGAAAGATGTAGCCAACACTAAACATCCTGCAAGTCAGGCAACAAAAGAAAGGGCTGCAATGCACAGGTACATTTCTGCTTGCAGGTGGTCCTCTGATATTTCATTTATTTGAAGGAATGACCATTCAAAGAATCATGATGATCCCTTTAG
>WBMY01017452.1:764475-781193 GCA_013397315.1 Donacobius atricapilla | reverse complement strand
ATATATATGTAAGGGTACAGTTCAATATTGCCTAAACTGTGTTGTTGAAACATAGTCATAAGGTCAGACAAAAATCTAGGTGGTATTAGTCCACTGGTGGTAAAACTGTGGGTAAAGCAATTTGTTGTCTCAAGTTAGGAACTCCAACACAGAAATGTAAATTATAACTTCCATTAACTGTTGTCCTGCATATGTTTACAGTGAATTCTACTTCTTAATAATTATGATATTAAAAGAAAAAATTCTAAATCAATTCTTTCCTTAACTCAGGCTTTGTAAATGTTTGTCAGAAGAGTAACTTTTTGGTTGACTTCTATTTTTCTGAAAACTGCTGCCTATTAATACCTGAATAGCTGTAAGGTTCATGGTATTAAAAAGGATCTCCTAAAAGGTTCAAATGTATATTACAATAATTTCTGTAATAATATATTATAAAAAGAAAGGGGAAAAAACCCCCATACGTATATGGTCTCACTTCTTTTTGAAGGTCGTCACTAACACTGTTTAGCAGATGTTCTAGTCTAATATGAATGCTGGGGAGGGGGGGGCTGAGAGAAAAAAAAAAAAAAAAAGGAAAGAACCATCTACAAGAATGCTAATTAAAATGTGACAACAATTGATCGCGCCCTTTCACTGGGGCCACTTTAACAAATTTTTGCATTTGACCTTCACTGCTAAGCCGCACGAACGATGAGTTCATAGCATAACTAATTAAAGATTGATCGCGCCGGGCTCGCAGGTGGCTGCGTGAGGCAGGGCCGGAGCCGCGGCTGCAGTTCCTGCCGGAGCCAGCTCAGTGTGCTGCAGCCCCGGCAATGATCCCGGGTAATGATTCCCGGCAATAATTCCCGGCAATGATTCCCGGGGCGGTGGGCCCGGCATCCCCGGGAATAATCCCGCACACGCAGCGGGGCGTACCGGGCCTCCGGCACGGCTCATCGCTGCGCGGCTTCGTGCTCCTCTCCTGAGGGAGGGAAAAAAAAATACCAAAAAAAAACCCCCAAAAAACCCCCCCAAAAAAACCCAAACCAAACCAACAACAACAAAAAAAAAAAAAACCCAACAAAACAAAAAAAAACCCAACAAAAAAATTTTTAAAAAAAACACCATTGCGGAGGCGTTTAACAGCGCTGGAAGCCTGCCCTGATGGGAGTCCGGGAGCGAGCCCAGCCCGGCTCCCGCAGCTTCTCTTCCATCGCCCACGCCCGCCGGGCACACCCGCATCCCTAAACAGGGCAGGCAGCGCGTCCCCTTCGCTCCACAGGCTCCCGCCCCATCGGCGCCCTCCCCTTTTGTGCCAAAGCCGTGCGTTTTGGCAAAATATGCGACCTCCGTGAGAGCAAGGTGTGCTCAAGGAGTTCCCACGGCGGGCCGGGGTGCTGGATTCTTTTCCCTGCATCACACCGGTGTTCTGGAGTGATGTTCCCTGTTTCTGGGTGCTGCCGTGCTCGGACGAGAGGCAGCAACCATCAAGTGAGGTGTGTGCTGCTGCCTTGTGGTTGAAGGAGTAGAAATTTTGGCACAGGTTACAGGTGTTACACGTTTGGGGAGCAGGTGGGGAGAGTCATCCACAAATTACAAGTAAAGGATCATAATAGGTTCATACTCAGTCAAACCTAAGCTCTCAGTCCTTATCCTTGAATGTGCTGTCATAGATAGGCCAAAGGAAGGCATCCATAGAATACAAACCCGAAGAAATTGCACAGTGATACCTACCCAAAATGTGGGTGTGGAATTGGGATTGTTCAGCCAGGAAAAGAGGGGGATTAGGGGTGACCTGACTGGGGCCCTATAGTATCTGAAGGGAGCATATAAGAGAGACAGAGAGGGACTTTTTACAAGGGCCTGTAGGGACAGGACAAGAGGGGAGGGATTCAAAGTAAAAGAGACTACTCCTAAATCAGATATTAGAAAATAAATATTTACTGTGAGGGAGGTGCGGTGCTGACACAGATTGCCCAGAGAAGTTGTGCATGTTTCATCTCTGGAAGTGTTCAAGGCCAGGCTGGATGGAATTCTGAGCACCCCGGTCTAGTGAAAGTTGTCCTTGCCCATGGCGGAGGGATTGCAATGAGATGATCATTAAGGTCCCTTCCAACTTGGGTCATTCTATTTTTCTGTGTTTGCAGGTTGTGTTACAAAAATGCTCTTGCTCTTTTAGTTTGAACCAGGTATCTGTTGACTCAATTCTGTGTTCCCATGCTGTCACACCAAACAGGATGACAGGAAATAAATTTTTGCTCATCTTCTCCCAGACATTCTCTAGTCTCCAGGTTTCCTCTGTACTCATCGACTCTTTCACTTTACCTTTTCCAAAAAGAAGAAAAGTTGCTTACCCACACCATCTGTTGGAATTCTACAAATAATCAGGAGTCAAAAATGAGACCTTTAATAGCAACAGCCTAATGAGCTCCATGCCTCCCCAAAGTGGGTCAAAGCTCCTCAAAGCTTTCCTGAAAGGATCCTAAGCTTTAGCCAAGATAAGCCACACACATACAGTGGCAAAAAGTACAATGAATGCAAAGTTACCCGATTTTCAGGAAAAAAAACCTTTATTGAACACTGGTTGAGCAGCACAATAATATCTTTGGAGAGCTAAATCATATAACTATATAAATAATTATACCTTTTTAGTAAAATTAAGAACTTGAAGAAAAAAAAGAATGAAAATTTAATCAAAACCAACATCTTGGTAAATTGTAATAGAGAATTAATTGGCTGTTCTAATGTGTATGTCAACAAAAATGACTGAAGAAATCAAAACATTGCTACAGACTGCTTGGTTTTCTTGATGTTGTGGAAGTACTATATATGCTATTAAATGTATTTTCTCAAAGATGCTCAGGCTTCCAACTTTCTCTGTTATCAGTAGGATTTAAGCAACTAAATGTGTTTATAGATCTCCTTATAAGTGGGATTTTTTAATACAAAAAACCAAAAAGTCCTCAAGTACTATCCAGAGAGCTTAAAGGCTGTGTTACCTGCTATTTAGCAGTGTTCTCTCTTTTTCCTATAAACAGAAAGATACAGTGATCTTATGCTGAAATTTGTTTTACCTTTGGGACAGGAAGAACTTTCTGTTTAAGACTTACAAAGCCATCAAGAAATCTAAAATGAGTGGCAAAGATATCAATTTTTTTCCATCTTGAGTGGGTCATAACAGGTCAGCAAAATGGCATGGTAATGGAAATTAAATGTCAGCCAGGACGTTTGTGGGGGACATTATTACCTACCCTGAGTAGGAGTTAAAAAAGAACATGCTGACTTTGGTTAACTTATTAACCAGAGCATGCTAATGTGTACAAACTATGGAATTATCCTCTCTGTGACCAAATAAACCGTAAGTTCAGGACCTTCCTTCCTTGTTAGCTCTAGTCTAGGCCATGAATATCAAGAGTTTCCAAACCATGTCTCTAGGATGCCAGGGCAGGAGAATTGCAGCCACGCACAGCGTGGTGTTGTGTCTCCAGGGTAAGGATGTACCAGTCCAACCCCACTCACAAGCTGCTCCAGAACTAGCAGAAGCTACATTGCAAAACTAAATTCTTATTTCATTAAATACCACCTTCATCAAGCTGTAATACTAAAAATCCTTGAAGAGTTGATAATAAAATATTGGAATATTCTGAGGCTTCATGGATAAAGAATATTAGATTCTCTGTTCAACATAGATGAGTTAGTCACAGAAATAAATATTGCATTACTTTGAAATGCTGAACGCCTTGATCACAAATCTGTCATATAAAATGTTTCAAAATGGAGGCAGCAATAATAGCAGGCAGCTGTAACTCTCCAGTGTTGAATTCCCTCCAGAGACAGAAAAATCATCATTTAATGACTATTTCCCTAAGACATGGAAAACACAAAAAATTAAGCCAACAATAAGGGTAAAAAAAACCACACAAGAACTTACATTGTAAATTAGAGTTCTGAGTGATTGCTCAAAGAGTAATGGCTCTCAATATTATTTCTAAACAATACACAGTTTCAGTATTGACTCCAGTGATCTGGTTTTTACCTACTACAGTGTACAAGAATCTTTTGTGGAGGATCTATATCCAAATTCTTCATAGGCCCCTACTGTGAGAAAATTCTCTTTCTCAAGGTTACTCAGCTTATAATTTATGACAAAAAAAACCCAGAAGGTATGGATATCTCTGCCTAAACTTCAAATTGTGGGCTGTCAGCCACTGCAGGAAAAAGCAAGGAAGCAAGGGGGGTGGAGGGAAGGGGAAAAAAGGCGTGCACATTTCCACACACAAAGGAGGTAGAAGGTATTCCCTATGATGGGCACATAAGACACTGCTTTCTGAAATCAAATCCTAAATTCACCCTCCCCCTTACTGTCTGTCTTTCATTACCTACTGTTTGTCATATTCTGTTTTCCCATCTGGTGGCAGCTGTGTACATCTAATGAATCCTCCAAAACTTTCAACCCCATATTCTTCTTTGGTTCCTCAGTTCTTTTGCTGTTAACTTCTTAAAAGCTTTTCTCAGAAGCAGTCACTTGGGTGACATGTTTCCACTCTGCAGGTGCAGGGCAGGCATTACTGCTGCTCCCTGTGTTGCTTGCCCCGTTCCAAACCCCATTTTTATGGCTTTTAGTTTACAGTAGTAGGCACACACTATGTGGAACAATAATCACGAATGACCCCGTGGTTCAGTATGCTGCATTCCATATGTATGCTTATGGCAATAAATCCAATTGCATTACTTCAGCTATGGCAGATTTATACCTGCTTCCTATCAGTCAATGAATTGACTTTAAAATTTTGTTCAGAGTTTTTCATTACTGGCTTGAATCATCCCTTTCATACCTATCAGAATTGGTCTTCATTGATACATACCCTCAGACCTTACTTTCTAATAATAAATCTCAAATTCATCAGCCCCCTTGCCAGGTCTCTCATCCATGAGTAGCAGAGCATTCACCTGTTATGCCCCTGAGCTGTGGAATTCCCCGAACTCAAGTCTCATCTCCAAATCCCCTGAGCTTTTCTAATCCTTCATTGATTCACACTTATTAAAAATTACTTTTCATATTTGATCCATTACTGACACATGCTGTAGGCTTTACTGACATAAGAATAGTTCTATTTTCTTTATAGATGATGCACTGGCAATATCAAGGAAAAAAAAAAAAAAAAGGGGGGGCCTCTTTATTGGTTTTATATATAGATTGCAAGGCTTCCTTTTCCCTTTTCTCTATCTTTCTTTTCTGGGGTTAAGCATCAGCTCATCTGCTTAGGCTGTGGTGTCCAAACCTCAATTCTGAGAATAAAAGTAGAAATTCCTCTTGCTATTAGTAGAATATCACGAATCAAATGCAGAGTACTGAGTAGGTATACCATAAAAACCTAATTTGTAGTATAGACATTTTACAAAACATTAGCACCCAATTATCCCTATGGCCTAATTGAGTGCTATGCTCTAGAGAACTGAAGCAGAGCCACAAAACATTCCAGGACATTCCTGAAGGGACTCAGGTGTTCCAGTGTCCAAACACTGGACTGGGTCAAGGTCTTTTGCCAGCAGTAGGTATCCCTGTGTCTTTCCTGCACACACGCAGCCCGCTGCTTACCAGTTTGAAAAAACGCATCTTGTTACAGGACCCCACACATTATTTGAGTGTTTAAAGGGAAGCATGAGAAGCTCTGAAGCATATTAGGACTGCAGCTCCTGAGGGCAGGTGTAATCTTGACCCAGGATGTGCAGCCAAGTGACCTGAGCTTCGTTTCACCCCTTCCGGGTGAAGACAGTGACAGTTTTGAGGGCAGGTTTAGCCCAAGAGGAGCACATTTGTGGGAAGCATGTGTGAGACCAAGATTTCTTTTCTGATCATGTGAAATGGCTGCTCTTTGCTATTCTTTTTATTCTCTGACTGAGTTTACTCAATTTAATAAACAGTGAGTTTTCAGTAATTTCTCATCTTGCACATCCCACAGAACCCCATGCAACAGGGTACTGCCAGCTCTGGCTGCTCTCTGAGCACACACCTGGGTACACTGACCTGGACTTCCCATGGAAGAATTCTTTCCCATGGAAAGCATTGCCACAGTATGCTCGTTGTTCTGTTGCCAGAAATCATGAATAACACCGGTGAAGGGAAAACTCAGACAGAACACACAAGCAAATGATGATGGTTTCTCCTTCATATTTACATTCTCCCCCAGTTAAACAGTCTGTAACATGGCCCAACAGGGCCCAACATTTATCATTCTTATCTTTACTGGTTGAGCTCTAAGACCAAGGTTTGGTCTGAGATTAATAGCAGTTAATAGCATTAATCAATTTATGGCAATGTATTTACTCACATAGATTATCTGTGCACTGAGTTTGCTTTAGTGCTCTGGAACTTCTTCACTGTTCTCTGGTTCCTTTAAAATCAGCATCATGGTTCTGTGAGTTTCCCAACAAGCCCTTTAAACACTTTGGTGCATATTATCTGGCCCCATAAATTCAAAAAACCCTTTAGTTATGACAGTTGCCATTTAATGATCTTCCAGTTCAAGTAGTCCTTACCACTGTCAGATGTTATTACATCCTACTAGTTCTTTACAAACCGGAACAGAAATATTTATTGGGTTCTTTTGCCTTTTCTGCACCATGATTGACAGCTTTGACTTCTTTTCTAGATTTTCTAGAGGCTGTGCACCACTCTCAGTTCCATGTTTTTGCTGCACTGAAAGGATTTCCTCTTCTTCACCCCATAGTTATTCTAACTCTTCCACCTATAACACCTAATTAGTAAAAAAAAAAAATCCTCCAACAGCTTCTCAGCTCTCAAGATATTTTATGATGGGTTTAATGAAGTACATTATTCCCTTTCAAATGATGAAGCTTTTTTACATCATTTTGCAAATGTAATTTTCCTTTATATCTCTCCAAACCTTCACCTTACCTAGAGTTTTGCACAGTACACTCCTTAACAAGTTTATTACTGGCTGAAGACAATGCTCCTTTGAACTTAACAAACAGAACCATGCAGACATTTTCCTTCAAATTTTCTATTTACTTCAATAAATAGTTCACATTTTATTTTAATTCATAATGGATAAATACTGAAAATTGAGACTGGATGCTGGTCTGAGGGCTTTTTCTGCCAGAAGTGTTCATCTATGAAAATTTTTAAATAGTAAATAAAAAAATTTTAAGGAGAAAGTGCCTTTGGCTAGCCACTCTCCTTTTTCAGTTGTGTTTTTATTGAAGATAGTGTGAGGAGCTGCCTCTGCCCTTTCTGTCAGATGTTACTGACATTAGGCCATGCTCAGGTTTGGTTGTTTTTTTTTTTTCGTCACCTCCGATGCAAAAGTCAGTTAGTAGTGATACAGTAGAAGGTAGAAGAGGAAACACACGTGGGGATTTTTGGTGAAAGACAGAAAAGCATGGCTTGCCTTGCTCCATAAAGGTCTGCTGAAGAGACTCCTTTACACACTGAGCCAGAACACCTGCTTTAAGCTGGTGATTGCAGCAGAAGACAATGCCTCCTGTGGTCGGGGATTCCCGCAGCACCACTGTACTTGCTGCATCAGGGAATGCCAGAGGGAGTGGCCCCAGTGCCATGTGCCCCCAGGGCATTGTGCCATCCCGCCAGGGTTTGTGTGATAAACGCCCACCTCTGTGGGTTCAGGCTTTTCAGGGATCCAGCCACTTATGCTGTGGATAGCCGGCAAGGGACAGCAACATTTAGGGCTTTGAACTCGCAGTTTAGAAACTGTAGGGGGGGGAAAGTGTCTGTTTAGCTTAAGTTTCTGGATGGAGAAGCTCCTCCAAGCATGACAGGCAGCTCAGGAGTACATACACAAGTGGCTGTTTAAAAATTTAACAAGCAGGCAGCGGAGGCTGCTGTAATAGCTTGATCAAAGGCAAGAGCCAGCATCCTGACAGTGAATGAGTGGTAACAGCTATGATGGGGTTGGACTCTAAAGGGCCTGGAAGGCAGTAGCAGTTACTTCTGATGCAGCACAGGAAAAGGAAAGATGCCAGAAAAGGATAATGAAAGAAACTGATCTTTTCAGTACTATCCACCAGAGCTACAAGTGGAACAGAACACTATTTGTCAAGGCCAGAGTGAGGGATGTTGCTGTAGCTGGGAGAGATGAGAAGCTGAATGAGCTGGATATAAAATCCTGTATGGAAATCTTTTTTCAGAAGTGCTAAAGGAGGAGAATCTGTGAGACTGAGATGTTGTCCAGAAGCTTCTCCAGTCGAAGACTGTGGGGGCCTGACTGCCAGGTAAGGGTGAGGACAGCAGGCAGGGGCTCCTCTATTCCTACTGAGCTCTCCTGATGGCTCCCTGAATGCAGGTGCCAGAAGCGGGGACAGAGGTGACCTTGAGGAAAACATGTAGATGTTTTCATTAGACAAGAGAAAGAGAGAACTAAATGTTTGCAGAAAATATTACCTAGGATCAAACAGCAGGAAAGAGACAAGAAAAATAAGCTTTGAGAAGCAGCTGAAGAAAGCATGAAGGGGGTAGCAGGATTAGAACCCTTGTTAGTTTTTCTCTTACTGCTCAAAGCCCCATCACTTCAGTTTCTTCATTCCTGTGGCTCATCCCTTAGCTGCTACAAAGGACTGCAATGGAACAGTGATTTCGAGGCGGGGAGTAGCGGGGCCACCTGAGGTGAGGCTGACAGAGCAGGAGAGAAACAGAGCACTGCCAGCCAGCAGCCAGTCACCCACGTTCATTTGGCACCAGCAACCACTACAGCTCAGCAACACCCTCTGCAGGTTGTTGATGGTCTGGGAATCTTCTCTGAAAAGCCCACTTTTGCCTTTTTTTTCTTTTTAATGGACCACTTATTTTTTTCTCTGGTGTTCTGCTTAGTCATTCTAAAATATTCCTCTTCCGATTAGCTAAACAACACATGGCACAGTGGGAGTTCTCTGTGGTTACAGACTAATTCTAAAACCAAATTAAAACAATGTGGATGTAATTTACCATGTATATGCCTCTAACATTCCCTAGGCAGTTGTACCCTTTATTACAATAGGGGAAAGTATTTTACTGTAGTTCTTCATCTTTCCACACATTGCAATTTTTAAACAATGTTTTATATGTATAGTTTTTTATGTATAGTTCTTACAGAAAACTAATCCACTCACATCTCTACATCCTGTGAACGTACTATGTTTATTCTTGCATAAGTTTTTGGGTCTACTTCTTGCTTATAATTTTTGTAAAATATAGTCTCAAGAGGAAAGCCGCAGAGAAAATTCTGTTTGTCTATTGAAAGAGTGAGATGACCATCTATTGAGAACAGAGTCAAGAAAGCCAGGGAAAGTACAAATCTAAGGACAAATGTGAATGACAACATCAAAGGCAATTAACAGCTCAGGGAACAGAGCTTTGGCTGGAAACAAGACTAAAAGGCTTGGAAACCATTTGGAGAAGTAGACTACCAGGTATTGAGGCTAAATTTTAGAAAATCTGGTATGGAAACACGGTTGAGAGGACCAGGCAGGGGCAAATTCTGCAGGGGAAGGAAAGACAAAATGGGAAAGTTACTTTTGTCACTCTTTGCATGGAATAAACTTATAGGAAATTTTGCCTAGATAGGTGAAATTAGAGATTACGACAAAAGTTTTGAGTTCTTACCTTTGGACTATCATCTGGCCATCAAATTAGAAATGTTGTTAAAAAAATAAAAATGTGAATAAACCATTTGACATTTGGAAATGGAATGTTACCTTGCATGGAACCATGCAGCACTTTATTATTGAATACTTTATTGAATATTTAAGTGACAATTTCTGAAAATAAAGAATTTAACACCCAAATTACCAAATACTTACAGAAAAGCATGGCAAGTTGTAGAAGGGAATCTGAATTGAAAATGACCTTCCACTCTCTTACATAGAGATGCAACATATCTACAATTTCCCCAATCCAGCTGGTGCTTAATTTCATAATTTCTATCCATTTTATGATGCCTCTTCTGTCCCTCAGGAAGCAGATGGAATGCCAGGTCCTGCTGGAGAACAGGGATATAGGACGAGGCATTATTTTCATATACTTAGTTCTTTCTTATCAAATACAGCCAATTTGATGTCTTTCTTGTATCATTTCTGCCATCATCCAAGAGCATTTCACAAAGGCATTAAGGTGTTATTTTCTGAGTCTCTGAAAATATTGTTTGTTGCTAAAAAAATATGAGGTTGCTGAGGAAAAGAGATTTAAAAGGCAAGCCTAAATCTAATAGAAAAATTACATAACTGAGAGAACCCTACGTATTTATCCCTTCAAATAATGATGAGCATGTCCTGAGGCAAGACAAATAGCTGAGTCAGTGTGCTCATAGCCATTACAGCAGAAATTAAGTTGCACATAGTACAATCACACTTGAATCAAAACAGGGTTATCCAAAGAGGTAAGACTGGTGTGCATGAAGTTTCCCAGTGCTACAAAATCCATTTTCTGGAGCCCCAGACTGCAAAGTGTCCTGCGTTGTCTAATCAGTCTCAAAGACAGAAAAACTGTGTACTGCACATGATTTGAAGAGCATTACTCTTGTGAGTGAAAGAAGACTTCTTTGGTGAGGCTTAATGACAGCAATTAGTAAACTATCAAAGTTACATTAAATTCACCAGTTTGACAGGAAAAAAACATTCCTGATTGGTAAAATGTATCAAAAAAAAAATCAAATTTTAAATATACAGCCACATTTTTAATATATCAGGATGAAGATTCAAGATTTCAGGTGTCCTGAGTTGTAAAGTTTTTGAATGTTGCATCAAAGTGAGCACGTGAACTCTACACACAGAGGATGACAAGAGGAAAAGAACAGGTCAAACTAACTCCTCTTGTATCTTCAGTGAAGACTACAAGATGTCCAGAAAGTCGGTGAAGTCCCCAACAACAGGAAAGAGCATTCTGAGTAGATCTGCTTGCATTATCACAGCCAGCTAGAAACTGCTTCTGTAGATGGAGGCTGAGATTTATTCAATCACTTGTCAAAAGCAAGATGGAGAAAGTAGCTGCAGCCAAAATAAAGTTACATGCATTATTTTACATAAGGCCTGTATATTACTGGAGGAAGGTTAAATTACTTCCTTTCCCTTTAGGGCAAAGCCAAGGGGAAAAAAAAAAAAACCCACCAAAAAAACCATGCCATAAATCATAAATGCTCTCTCTGAGGTAGTTTCACTCAGATAAACTGCCTATCTGATGGAGATAATTAAAAGTATAAGATTAATTAAGACAAGAAAAGCATTTCCTTGAATATTAGCAGAAATGCTAGGCGTGTTTCAGAGTCAGGCACAATTACTGAAAAACAAAACATACAGAACTTAAGTGGGACAGTCATCCTAGAACCCTTGCATTATTTTCTTCCTTGCCTTGCTCACCATGGACTGTCAGGCCTTCCTTTTCATTATCATTTCCAAGGATTGTTACAGAGCAGAGCTGCCTGGGATGTGGAGGAAGAGTTTCTTACTTTTCCTTTGAATTGTTAATTTCTAACAGAACAGCTTCTAATGAAAAACATTGAACAAGAATCTTGTAGAGAAATGAGTCATGTCCAAGATGATCTATGACCAGAGCTCACTGCAGAGTTTAGATCCAGAACCTAAACCCTTTTTTTCCCACCCAGGTCAGAGCAAAAATCTGAACATATAGGTCTCAGATGCAAATTCTGACCAGCAGGAATTCTGTACAGAGTAGGGGAAAACAGAAGAGAAAGGGGAAAAAATAACTCTCTTGCAACCCCTCTACTCAGCATATCATGACAGCACCTCATAAAAGCCAGCCTCCCTCACTCAGGTGTACGTGCTCATAAGCACATTAAGCCACAGTGAGTTCAGCCTTCTGATCACAGATCATCACAAAGTACACACTAATACATTTCATCTGCAGTGTGCAATGGTACGGCTTTCTTTAAACTTTTAAAATGTTTTTCAGAAGTGGACAGCCAGAAACAAAACTGAAGAGCAATGTGCTCTTTTTACCAGGAACATCCAGCCATCCCTAGTTAGACACACATGTAAAAAACGGGGCTGAATTTTTTGCTCAGACATGGACTTGGTCACCCAATTTAAAGACGCAGACTATGCCATCCAGAGTTAATTATATAAAACACAGGAAGCATTTCCCACAAAGCAGTTTTCAAAACATCCCTTCTGGCTCAGGATCAAACAAACAGAGCCCACGACAGCAAGCACTTGAAAAAGCAAGGAGAAACGCTACTGTAAAGTTGTTTGCACAGAAACGAAGGCTTTGTGTGATCCACACGCAACTAAATAAATGGAAGATCCTAACAACTAAATATTAGGGGTTTTTTTTTCTTCACTGGCAGAAGTGGTAGGTGAAGTACAGTGAGAAGCAGCTATTTCCAGTGTAACACCAGTGCAATCTCACTGTCATAATCACTCATAGTCTTGAAAATACTTTCCTGCAGGGAGCCGAAAACGAGGAATGAAATCCAGGACATTTAAGGAGCAAAGATTAGCTTACAGAGAAGCTAGGGGGATGTTTGAGTTGATCTTTTACTGTGAAGCAGAATAACATTTCCCCATCTCCAAGTGTTCGTGCTTCTCTGCATAACAAGTGGTACAATAAAGGGCGGGCGGCCAGCACCTGTCAGAGCAGAGAAATATGCATCCTGAGTTCACGCTCCCACACAGGAGACAAGGAAAAGCTTGGGTCCCCCCCACTGGATCCAGGAATTTAAGTTGATGCTTGTTCATCAAACAATTTGAATAATGCTTTTTTTGACATGTAGATTGCTTCTTGAAAGAGACCTTCTCTACCCACTTTTTTCTTTCTTTTCACACCACTTCAAGTGGAAGAGCAATTTCATATCTGATTTTCTCTTGAATTATTTTCTTAGTTTAGTTAGAGAAGGCAAAAAGATAAAGCACTGAATTATCCAGCTCCTCATTTCTTAACATTTTATTGATAAGGAAAAGCTTGTTTTTCTACCTATCCCAGACCCGCCACTTTTTCTGAATAAATACCAACTTCTCTTGGGCTCTTTTCTTCCTCTTGCTTCTTTCCCTTAGCATGAACAACAGCCTGACAACAAATGTGCAGACAAACATTTTCACAACTAAAATTATAGAAGGAAATAGCATTTCTCTACATTTCTCTGTAGGAAGATACTGAGAACAGCTGTTTATACGTGTCCAAAAGACGCGATTATGACTACATATCTAAATTTTCAAATTTCTTTACTAATAAAGGTGTGTGCTCTGTTTTGTTTCCACACAAACATAGGACCCCCCAAAGTTATATCTTTAAAATATGTCTACAAATGACTATCAGGAGTTGAAATATCTGCCCTCTGTCATTTCTAGGGAAGAACCTCAACCTGAAAAAAAATGATTTTGACAATGAAATGATTGTTGGAAAGTTGATATCCTGCTAGGTATTTTAAGTTATCTGCAGAGGCATAGACCTATCTGAATTAAATATAATGTATTTTGTGAAAATTACTTGAAAGAACATTATGTAAGTCCTACATAAAGACAACCTACAGAAATAAAAGGGAAAGGAAAAAATGGCCTTATAAATAATCAAAAAAGTTCAAGGCAGCATATTTGAAACATTCATTGGAGAACACTTTGCATAAGAATCAGGCTAGTCTACAAACTTCAAAGGTCTTTTTAAAATATTGTTTCTTATATTATTCATTATTAAAATTAAATGTTGTAGGTGAAGGTTTTTACAGGAAGCTGGAAGAGTTGCCTATGTTTAAATGGCCTTAAATCCAATTAGATGTTTTGGAATTATCTTGGCTTGTTCTTGTTGTTTTACACTAACTAATCAGACTACCTATTATCAAGGTTTAGCTAATTACTAGACAGACACCTTTTTTGTACAGCTCAAGTAGCTTTGACAATTGTAGAAATTAGGCCTTCTTCCCTTGCTTGAAAACTCTGAAATAACCAAACCAACACCTACCAGGTGTGAGCCTCAATGTCAAGCTGTGAATTTATACGTGTATAAAGTGAAGACAATCCGAAGTACAATTTGAACTGCCTATGACAGCAAGGGAAGGGAAAATAAAAGACTAGAACAAATAAGAAAATAATCATAATGAACACCATGAGGAACAGATTGAATGATCCCAGATTGTTCTTCTTCACCAATGGACATCAGTTCATCACCATGAGGCGGCCTTCTGTGCCAGACAACTCGTGGTGTCCTCTGCCCTGTTGCAGGGAATTCCTGCAGTTCTGCTATGTTCCCCCATGCCTGTGGGCATCCCTCTTCTACCCAGCCCAGCACATGGATCCACCCCGCCACAGGCAGGGCAAGGGGCAGGCCTTGGTGTCCTCAGTGCCAGCCACGTGTGCCGCTGTGCCAGGAGAGCAGAGCAGGCAGCCGCAGAGCCATCAGAGCAGCACTTCTGGACCTAAATCACAGGCTCCTGCTCCTGCTGAGGAGGCAGGTTTTGGTAACGAGGCTAGGAGTGGTATCCTTAGAAATGCTGCCCTTTGTGTGAGTATTGGTCACAAATGGAAGGGTGGAGGGAGTGACAGAGCAAATACATGCATTTTGTTGCCATAAAGAAAAGGGTTTTAGAGAGGGAGAAGAAATTTCCAAGTTTCTTACATTCTCCACCGCTATAATACATTTTTGTCCACTTGCAGCTATCAGTTCATTATTCCAGCTCCAGTCCTACCTGCCAGCTTATTCAAGTACCGTACAGTAAATTTGTGCTAGGCAGCTTCTCTCCTTTCTACTATTCATATTTCCTAAGGAGACAACACCGTTCTTACAAGAGGAGGCATTTAATTCACAGCCCTGCCACGGGCTCCGTATGTGACCAGAGACAAGCCACTTAACCTTTCAGTGCTTTGGTTTCCCCTTCTCTAAAATGGGAAGAATAACAATGCATTTCTTACCTTTTATTCATTTTGTCTGTTTAGACTCTAAGCGCTTTTAGGGTGGAGGTTATCTGCACTAAGTTACAGGACTGCAGCATTTATCAGTATAAAAATATCCGTTGCTCGTGTAAAATAGTTCAGAATTTTTATTTCATAGATGAACTGAAGTTCAGCACTATCTGAGCAAGTGCAAAATGTTCAAATGCTTTTTTAAACGGTAAGAAAATTGCTCCACACTGCCAGTGCTTACAGATACTCTGCTGTCAACCTCTAACAGCAGCATTTAAGCAGCGCTGCTGTGCCTGGATTACTGATTTGTGACAGCTGAGAATCTTACAGATGGAGGGGGGATTAGGGACTGCCTTGTCTCTGCATTCCCCAGTTTTCTTGTTCAGTGCATTGTTAATGTGATTTTAATGTATACTTGCAGGTAAGTTCTTGCTTGATGCAGCGGTCTCAATATGCAGAGTAGCCAAAAGAAACACAATATTTCGTATTTCAGTCCAGAACATGTCACAGTTTGGGGACTTAAACTGCTAACACTTAAATGCAGCCAGCTACTTTGCATTACAAAGAGAAAGGAAAGGGGTGTGTGTACTGGCTTGCTAAGATCCCTGACTCCCTATTTACACTCACCCAGATTCAAGCACAGACTTTCCACCTTCAACCAGAATATTTGTGGCTTTTTTGAGACTGGGGGAAATGGACACGTTAGTCTACACTGAGACTCATCATGGAAAGTGGCAGAATTACCTGATAAGCTTTTGAAAGTGGAAAAGCATTTGTCTTTTAGGCTATCAACCTTATAGTCATGACTGCAGGCTTTACTTCAGATGCCACAGTCAGAGTGGTTTTGTTCTCTCCTATGTGAGCTCCTACCTCTCCAAGATAGCAGAGGACAAATCCTCCCAGGCTTGGAACCTAATTTATGGAGTTCAGCAAGGTGGATTCACCCTTCCTAGTAAATTTATACTGAGATCTTTGGGAAGATGGGGGGAGAAAGAGACTGTGAGGGACTGCAATGAAGAAACATATCTTGTCCAACTACCAGCACTGTTGAATTATTAATGTTCTTTCTAGCAAAGGATGTACTATGGATGGTACATGAGGCTAAGAGCCTTATCAATTAGACATGTCACCACTTTGAAAAAATATTTTCCCCTATTCTTAAGACAGTTAGGACTTTCCTATAGTTCAATGTCTAAAGATTTCGACCGGGACTATTTCCTGATTAGTTTTTGTTTGTTTGTTTGTTTGTTTGTTTGTTTGTTTGTTTTTAACATCACACTGAAATTTATTCAACATACAAATTTCTAATGCAATCTGAATTTTGTGCCCAAGATGGTGACTTGCATTTTCAGAAACAGCAAAGTTCCAAATCACAGGGACAATACAGCAACCATTTTAGATTTCACTCAATACTGTATATTGCTGACGGCCCAGGTTTCTTGGGAGTTGAAAGTTTGCCTCTGAAGTGCAGGTAGGAAAACATATTTTAAGAGTTTCAGATCCCAGCTTTATTTTTAATCATCCAAGATTTGTGTTTTTCCTTTAAATGTGTCCTCTTTCAGCTCTTTCTACGTAGCTTCCTTCAGAACTGAGCAGAAATAATCAAGTGACAGAGAGCAGAAATTCTGGGGACATTCACAAGTATTCACAAAAATCAGAGGCTTACAGCAGGGGTTTAATTCACACTCAAATATTTGAAATGCTAGTCATCAGGATTTATAAGTGAAAGTGGATTTGCATCAAGAATTTTTTATGATACAAATTTTTTGATGTAAAGCATACAAAAATAAGAATTAGAATCAGCTGGAATGCAAAATAATGAAACAAACCCACTTTAACATTAAATAAATATCTATAGAATTAAAAAGAGAATTTTT
>WBMY01017452.1:751214-764430 GCA_013397315.1 Donacobius atricapilla | reverse complement strand
TGATGGTCCTGATGGGTCCCTTCCAACTGAACATATTTTATGATTCCATGACCTATTCAAAGATTTATCTTCTTCTTTGTTCAAGGAGCAGTGATGCATAGGAAATAGTTTGGATATTTTTTTTCCAAAATTATCGATATTAATAATCATCATGGTTTGATACACAATAATAGTCTTTCATGCAAGCAGGGGCTCATTATTTTCCACAAAATTGAAAAAAAAACCCCAACATTTTTGTAGGGAGATGAACACATTCACACACGAAATATTTCCTATGGGAAAACCTGTCCATGTTGCAGAGGATGTTGTCCTCAAGTTCTGCATCTTCTGAGCATCCTGGTAGCTGGGAGCTCCCTCCTTAACACAGAATGGTTCCTTTTCTCTTCATGGGGAGAACAGATGAGCTTGCACTTTCCCTCTCTGTGCAAACAACAGTATTAATGCTGTGTTACTTCAGGCATAAATCCTAAGCAAGTCCTGTGGTCCATAATCACCAGAGCCACAACCAAAATCATTTGTTATCTAAACAAAACGAGGAAGACAACAAACAGAAGGCAAACACGTATTCTAAATATTTCATTGTAATCACAAATTATCAGAGGGAAAGTGTCAGGGCTGGAAGCAGCAGAGAAAAGCTGTTCATTTAGTAAACAACTGTAGATAATAAAATGTAATTATCACAAAAGCAAACTTTACTAAGGGGATAAGTGTGAGACTGTTACAGTAAAAGGTCTCTTTGCATTTCTAATCTGACAGGCTGAAAGTTCTCTGGAGAAAACTGTTCTTAATAAAACCACAGAGGCAAGAGGTTCTTTTCAGCTCTTGTTCTCCACTGAGCCTCTGGTAATAAGCTTACAAAGCAAATTAAACTTGTTTGTTTGCAGTAGTGACCACGTGTGGAAGATAAACAAAAGCCTTGCTCAGTATTCACTGGCAAAGTAATATAAGCAGATTTTCGAAAATTAATCATTCTTGACTCACAAGCTGAACTAATAATCTGGATCCCAGTGCTTCTTTCAGCCTTTGAAAAATGTGATAACTCTTTAAAGTCGCTTTTAGGGATGAAGTAAAATGCTCAAGAGGAGTAATAAAAACCAAGCCCATTCCGTGACCAGCTTTCTAACCTTAAGCCTTGATACAGGAGATACCAGCAGCACCTCCTCTTTAAGGGTAACCACGCACACAGTTTCTTCTACATTTTCCCTTGAGAGTAACTTCCTAAAAACTATCTTTAATACTGTAGATACATTTATTGCAACATTTAAATGGGAAACTCAGTCTTCGATTTCTACATTTTTATTTAAAAATAGCCAATTCTGTCCTTGCCATACTGCTTACAATTCTATCCTTTAGAACTTTATTGCTACTCAGTTGCCAAAAATATGCACATGCAAAATTTGAATTGTGAAAAATATATCCTAACATGGGACTGGTGAACAAAAGTTCCTACCAGGGTCCTCGTAGCTTCTGTCCTCTGAGTGGGCACAGAGTTCTATTAAAAACAAAGGGGAGACTTCCACACAGTATCAGTAATCAGAGCTGTAAATCTCAAAAGGACAAAAAAGGTAAAGTTGCTAAGAAATATTAGATGCAGAATAGTACAAATGCAACCCTTTAGGACTATGAGGAATTTCGGAATAACCAGAAGCAACCTCTGCTTCCACTTGCTTCCATTCCACAACAGTAATTCTGTAAATCCCTGCTCTACAAAGTCCGGTCAGCTTTTGGAAGGTCCAAAAAGTCTTTTGAGCGAAAGACTTGGAATTGTTTCATCAGTTTAGCCTGTTCATTTGGGAACAGGCAGTTTGATGTTTCGAACATCTGCATTTGTTTCTTGCATTCCCGGTCCTCAAGGTCCAGAAGAGCTTTGAACCTCAACATCTGTTGCCCGTGTAATAAAACGCCAACCTGCTCTTGAAAAGTTACCATAGCTCAGCAACAAGAGTTTGGTTGATAAATCTGACAACATTGCTGCACATTCTTCCTTGATTCTAGTGCTTTTTCTCAGCCAAAGTCCCAGTGAAGTTAAATGGAGCTAAAGGCTCTGGTAAAGATGGTAGTTCCTAAATTAGCAGCTGTGCCTGTATCTGTGGATTAGTGGTTTGTTTGTGCCATCTCAATCACATTTTCTGATATGATTAAGAAGCTAACATTGTCTTAAATTTCAGGGCCATAATGCCCTATTGATTTTGAAACAAACTCCCCATTGATTTCAGTACGAAACTCTACTTTTAAAAGGTAAAAAAAAAAAAAAAGAAAAAAGAAAAAAATGATCAATGGCATATTATGGCCCTTGGAAGGTAAACAGGACAGGAGAAATCATTTGAAGGTATTTCAGGCATTACAAAGGGATTTTGTTTCAAAACGTGACGAAATAAGACT
The DNA here is from genome assembly GCA_013397315.1 of Donacobius atricapilla. Lineage (NCBI taxonomy): Eukaryota > Metazoa > Chordata > Aves > Passeriformes > Mimidae > Donacobius > Donacobius atricapilla. The sequence continues at coordinate 762,048 of WBMY01017452.1, read as the reverse complement.
ACTGCATTGTCTGAACTTTCTTATTGATTCCCAGGCTCAAACAATGTATAAAGTATAAACATGCAATACTCATACCTGCCTGAGGAAAAGATCATAAAACCTGCTAAAGTTATGGTGCCAGGCATGTCCAGTGCACAGAGTATGACTGTGAGGGCAGAGGGACAGTAGTTTTCTCCAGATCAGTTATTTCACTAGAATGGTCAGAGAAAATATCTTTCCTCTAACGCATAATTTCTGTGAATTTAAGTTTATTTGGGTGCGGCTTTGGATTTTTTTAGGTTGTTGTTGTTGTTTATTTGTTTGTTTTTTTCTTTTTAACTAGAAATTATTTGTTATTTGGGCACCACATTTAGGTTTAGAATAGATTTCTTTAAGCAAAATAAAATAAAATAATACCAAGACCTAATAAAAATGGATAAAGCCTTCAATCTATATTACTGTAAGATGTTTTCAAAGGAAAGGGGAAAAAAAGAAGAGCTTTATTAAAAAGAATCTTACATGCTTTTTCTGCAACTTTCACTCTCTTGGTCCTGTGAAGACACTTTAATGAGGAGCTCCCAGACTCCATCAGAGACTATTACTCCTCTCCAAGAGCATCTCTGAACCTCTCTCTCAAAGACCAGCAAAACTTTATGGTGCATTAGCCTGTCAAATAAAATCTCTAATATATGCTCTTCAGTTCCTTCTTCATGTGGTGCTTAGCTTTGCCACACCGTGACTGGCCTCATCTGGTTACTCTTCACGCTAGTGCAGGTAATTTATTGTGATCACCAGCCCTGTAAAAGCACCAGAGCCAAATGGAAGAGAGACATCCACCCCAGCCAGGATGGGATCGTCCCTAACCAAGTGTAGAGAACAAGGAGAGGCAGCCGGGGTTGACCTGCAGCCAGCCATGTGTGCCGAATGAAATAGCACTTAGGCTCTGGGGTGAGCCCCTGTTGACACCTCTCCTCCCTCCTTTCGCTGCTGTTCCCACTCACACAGCCTGGAAGAGGGGCTGGAGCACTGCCCGGGTCCCTCTTTGCAGTGCCTGCAGCCTGAGAGCACATTCAATCCCCCGCCTACAGACTGGGGTCAGGGCTGCCAGAGCACAGCTCTCTCTCTGAAGCTGAACATTTCAGCTGCTACTGCCTGAAATGAGGGATTTGAGGACTCTGGATGGGACTATAACAGACAAACTCTCTGGGTATTGACAGAGGTAGGTCTACAGCATGGTCTGCAGTGGGTTGCATGTTACTTCTGACAATGTCAAACAGCATTATTGTCTCCACTTTCCTTTCTTTATTTGTGCTAGAATAAAAGATATTTGATCTTCCTTAGGAAGATCAAATCCACATTCAAATTACAGCAAGAGAGGACAGATGTATTCTTTTCACGTCCTGGTAGGGCAGCAGCAGTGAAAACTTGGAAGAAAAAGATTCCTGTCCCTGAAGACCTTTCTGAAGATCCCACACCTTTGCCTTCCTCTCTCCCATCCACGACCCCTGAAATCAACAGCAAGAAAACTTTAAACTCTGTAAGTTGTACAAAGGGAATAAACATTAAATGGAGCTACTAGAAATTTGATATGTGTTGCTTTCTTTTGTGTCAGATTTGAGAGTAAATCAGCAAATATATATAAATACATATATATATATATTAATCCAAAAATGCAGTGAAAGAAGAAAGGGATCTAAGTGAATAACTGATTGCTAAAAAATGAAAGGGTTGTGCAATCCGCTCCACCCTATGAAAATACTGCGTACCCCTGTGAGTCCCTGTGATGGTTTCTCTCCGTGCCTCGAGGGAAACAATCCCTGCATCAATCCTGGCACCTTCTACCCCTTCCAACCAGCTCCTGTGGCTCTCCCAGCTGCCCAGAAAGGACCCTCCACCCCACATTTCCATGGGATAGCTTCCCTAAGAAAACACACAACCCTCAAAACAGGAAAGAGGGGGAAAATACTTTTCTAACACAATGGTGATGAAGGAACCTGCATAGACCTTTCTTCACATGCTCTGTGCTGAGTGTTCAAGGAGAAAATAAAAATGATTGAGATGTTATTTTGTCTCAAAGTGAGGCTGGAAATGCAGTAACATCTCCAGTAAAACGCTCAAGGGGGTTTTCAGCTTGCAGTCCTAGCACATATTCATGATCAATGAATAACCCATTGATCGCAAGGTCTATGGAAATTCATTAACATGTTACCCTAGGACTGCTCAAAAAAATAAAGGAGCCATCACAATCTCTTAGCTTACAGATGAGCTTTGAGTGAGTTTCTAATGACAGAGGTACACAACAGATTATAATAATTCTGAAAATGAAGGCTAGACAGGTAAGTAAAGGGAACACACACAATATACATTTTAACAGTTTTGTATTTACCTGAGAGACTCAAATGACTCCTACAGAACAATTATGTCAACCCAGAAACAGCACATTCCAGGACAATAGTGTTCTGAGATAAGAAAAGGAAAAGCATGTGTAAATATTCAGAATATTCCTCACACCACAAGAACCCAACTCAGAATTCAAACCGAAGCTGTGTCCTGAATGCATTGCCCTAGAGATTGGCCTTTCCTGTGGCTCTGAGATCAGCTGAAAGCCAATTATAATGTGTGATCCCAGGGAAAGAGGAAATTCTTTTTTTGTTATTCAAAACAGAATTCCTCTGTAACTGTGGCAGTAAAGTGACTTCTTGAATTTCTTTACATTTCAAATGTATCAGCTTCCTTGACTAGTAGTGTTTAGTATTTAATAAGAGGAAGAAAAGGTGATTCCACTTTTCAAAAGGCTCCTGTTATAGGTGTTGAATTTCAAAGCACTCTACTTGTTTCTGCTGTTATTTTTGAGTGTGAATGTCACAGAATAATTCTGCTGTTATTTTTCCATGTTATTTCTTGAGGTAGAAGATTTGACTGCTATACATTCCAAGGTTGCTGATTTCCACTGCAATACTTATGTGTCCAAGCTTACATTATTTATATAGTTTTGTCTGCTGCCTTCATACCCAGCTGTCTTCTTCTCAAATATTAAAATAATATAAGGAACTTTTAGTCATGCTTTCTACTCGAAACAATATCATATGGCACACAAAGTCCCTGTGTTGTCAAAGGACTACAACTCATGGACAAGCTTTGTTTTCTTATTTCAGTTTGGCTCTAAGCTGAAGCACCTAGGAATGTATTCCATTGTACAGTTTGCATTTGAAAATCACAGGGAAGCACTACCAAGTGCAATATGTAATCAGATGTAATTAATCAAATTTCTCTGTAATCACACAAGTTGGTCTAACTGAAAGACCACACAAGGTAGTGTCAGAAGCAAAAGACAGGTTAGGGAAACATCATAAGATAAAAAAAGGACAGCAAACAAATCAGAAGAACTACCCCATCACACAGAGCCTGCCACTGAACTAAGGTTACACAGCAACAACAAAACTGTCTTCAAATCCACCTTGGTAACACCATTGATTCTCCAGTTCAAAATGATGCTGCTCTTCGGGGACTGGTTTTCAGAGCATCAAAAGTCCTTGCTTCAATAAGGAGAACTCTGTGGCTGAAACAATTCTGAGACCTCAAAAGCCCTTTCAGCCTCGGGAGGAGTTGAGTGATATTTGCTGTGCAGTGCAGGGATTTGCAAAGGAGGCTCCCCTGGGGTGGAAACAGTGGGATAAGCTGCCCGTGGCTTGGCCACCTGGGTGCAGGGCACAATAAGGATGCTCTGCAGCAGAGGAGGTTAGCTGGCTCCAAAGACAGACAAGGCAACAAAGAGGTGCTTGCAGTAAGAAAAAAGTCCCCACAAACCGAGGTCACACTTTCATGGGAGCACTGTCAGTTTTCTTGCTTTTCTTGAGGTTCCGGGCATTTTAAACAGGATCTGGGCAGAAGAATGACAGGTATTGGGTTTACTCTCTTACTCTCCTCTATAATAAATGACAGATTTCCCTAGAATGCACATATTCACACATAACAAGCAAAGCTTACCACTACCTGGGCCTCACATGGGAGTCCCCCTGACCTTTCTGAAAGACAGAGCAGTGCAGCCAGGGGAGATCACCCGGGTGGATTTTTGTTGTTTGGTATAGGAGAGGGTAGAGTCCTTTTAAATCCATTTCTCTAGACTTCATGTTACTCAGAAAACAAAGTGGCAATTAGGTGATAACTTATATGTCTATTTAATTCTGGTTATTTCTTATTATATTTTCTGCATATTTACCTGTTAATTAAGAAAATACACAGTCAAACCACAAAACTTGTGATGAACTGAGCACCTACAAAACAACTCCCCTATAGTGAAAGTCTAAAAAAAGAAGTACCTTATCAAAAGCAATGACTTATAATACCTATCAATATCAACAATTTGTAAAAAATGGAAAAAAAATTACTTTCCATAGAGAGACTCCTACAGTAAGAATTAAGGGAATTTTTGACAACTTCATTCACTTTCCCTAGATGTACAGTGTCTAGTCATTGCAGCGCACATAACAAGTAATAAAAATGTAGATGGGTGATATAAACAAGATATTCTTTAAGGTATGAATTTACTCTTATACTTCATTGATATTGAGACAGAATAAACATTTCCTCACCGACAAATGAAAATTATTTTTATGACAAAAGGAAGAAAGGATAGAGAAAAATTAATTACTTTTCTTCAGATGGAAAGAATTTTTACCTGGGACACCTCTGTTCCATGACACAAAAGAATACTGAGTATTAAATCTGAAATAGCATTCAGATTTTATTATGACATAGATTCCAACAGGAATGAATCTCATTCTGAACCTGCAAAGCAGTACATAAAATTATCCTCTTCTTTCAAAACAAGTTTTAAAAGAAGTGAAGAAAATTCCTCTTTTTAAAATGTTAATTATGTCTTAAAAGAGAGGTTGTATAGAACTCTACCTTTGGATAGAGTTGATTTGGTAAGGCTTATTTCTCAGAATTATACATCAACGTGTAACCCCCTGGGGATACTGATTCTATTATATTTTATTGTTCCTGAGTTCAGTGAATTTTTTAAAGGGACCATTTTACCAATCAAGCTAACAGCAGTTCTGAAAATGTTGTAGTAATCTGTATTCTTTATTAAGCATACATTTGCTGACTAAACAAATGGTTCTTGTTTATTTCCATGGGATAATAGCTCTGGTGTTATATTTGTCTGCAGGTCTATTGCATGATTTGCTGCCACAGAGAAATGAGAGTTTTGGCAATGGGCAAGATCCAGCTGCAGAACCAAACCTCAATTCCACAGAACCCACCTGATCATGCCCATAAAATGATTGTGTTCTGCAGTTCTTTATTAACAACGCTGAACATTTAAGTCTATTAAGATGCATTTCAATACCTCGGCCAAATGCAAATGCCTTTCAACCTTTTCAGAGCAGTAAGATTTATCACAGCGTTTAAAGAATGATTGTGCCTCCTTTCTTGTACAAACAGGATTTGTTTTCATGGGTACCATTCCCAGCGATTTAGCAGCTATAATTCAGTGGGCTTGATGTACTCCTCTAAATATTTGTGATGGAACTTGAGTAACAGCCCTGGCACATCGACCGTGATTTACTGAGAGACACTTGCAGGAATGCAGCCACAAATGGCACTGCAGTTTGCATTGTTAACTGCTGAAGTAATTACACAGTTAACACACCATAGAGTGCAGAAAGCAACTCCTGTCTACATCTCCCGGTACCCATAAGGATGTTGTTTTATGGTAGCACATGGGGTGACAGTTATGGCAAAAGGTAATGTTCATGAGCACATTTTCATCCCTGCTCTTCCATGATTACATCACAGAAAACAGATTGTAGAACTGATAAACTGAATGTGAGCATACAAATGTGCCCTACCATATGCAGATCTGAAAGGAAATGAACTTTCAAATCTAAGTTCAGATTGCGTGCAAGTTTGTGTAGGCCTTTGAACTTAGAGAATTTTGCTAAATTTGAATGAAAATAGTCTGTGCTGTTGAGGCATTAAAACATCCCTCAAATCACAGCAAGTAACAGAACACTACAATCAATTCTTTTATTCGTACTGTCCATTCCCTGCACCCACCACCACCCCGGTGTGGTGGCAAACACAGTGCTACAGCCTCTGCTTCTTCCACCTGCCAACCTGTTCCTTGTGTCACCCTTCATCAGGACAGGTTAAGAACATCCCCGCTGAGTACAGCTGGTAGGGGAAACACATTTGCAGTAGGTCCACCACACTACACCAGTATTTACTACAGAGAGCTGAAGGCAAAACACCTTCCCAGGCCCAAACACTGATGAAGATCTTTCCCAGTCACTGGCAGGGCTGCAGAGTAGCAAACTAATCCACAAGAACATGACAATGGAGTACAAAAATTGTTTATGACACTGATCTCATTGGATCAGTATTGATTTTTTTCACTTATAGGTGCCCCAAATTACCTGAAGCCTTTAATAATACTTCTCCAAAAAGAAAATTCTTTGGTGTAAAAGAATTGCCCAGAACTGGAATGCCTGATTACATATCTGTCTAAACCACATGTTTATTTTTGTTTCTGTCAGCCTCAAATCCAAATCCAAGTAAAGATTCTGCAAATAGTCAGGCTATTAAACTGAGTAAGGTGGTGTCTGTATCACTAAAGAATCCTTTTGAATTAAGTCTCTCTGATTAGATGTGAAACAGTAATCTGAAGTCAATAGCTACCTGGAGATATTTCTACTCCTCAACAGCCTACAGAACACGTTGTTCCATTTATTTTCCTTGCACCCTGAAAGAAATATGTCTTACAAACCTAGAGGACAGGCTGTATGATGCCATCCCTACAACTCTGAAGCCCTTCTGTAAGGTTCAAGCATGGGAATTACTTGAAGCTAATTGGAAGAAGGAAAGATGCATTGGGTAATAAAATGAAGTTAGTGCAATATATGAGCATCAGGAAGACTGTAATTACTCAGCAGTTCTTTGAGAAAAATCTCTGCCTTCATTTTCAACTACCAACTTTCTAGAATTGTTGTGGCAAAATTTCCCTTGAAGATAAATATGATTAGTCATTTAAAATATATTTATATATTAGGAAGGCTGCAGATTTGTAAGGTATAAAATTTTAACACAGAGTTAGGTATTATAACAACTAGTCAGAAATCATTTCCCTAAATGACTCCCAGTCCTAGACTATCTTCTTCAAAGGAAAGCTAGTCAGTGACACAGCACGTCACACACACACACAAACACACACTCACACTTTGATCAGAAGGCATGAACTAAAAACTCCACTTTATTTGAAAGTCTGTCTCTAATATATAGTACCTCTAAAAAGGCCAGGGACTGGGGGAGAAGGTTGACACCTCTCCCCATCCCATTGGTCAAGACAACTGTTCACCAGCTGTCCGTATCTCTAAGAACAGGAATGAAAACTTTCCTTGAAACTATACAATAACATTGGCTGTGTTTACAGACCAGAGCGTGAGAAAGAACCCAAAACATGAAACTGTGAAGCAGAAGAGAAGGCTGAAAAAATCAGGGTGACAATTCAGAAAATCCTCCTCACAGTTATGACGTCTCTGGGACAAAATCCTATTTCTAATTTGGGATGAGTATGGTAGTGTAGTGCAATTCTCAGGAGAATCCAAGAGTTCCAGGGCATCATACAGGAGCCTGGCTGCCTTCCGCCTAAACCGAAGATAAAGCTATTCCTTCAAAGCCTTCACACCCTCCCTGCCAGGTCCCCCACCCTTGGTATCTTTCTGCAAAGGTTGGTATCTGCAGCAGCATTAAGCCAGGCCCCCCAGAGGGGACAGAAGGACCTCACAGACCAGTTCAGAGCCTTCCTTATGCTCTGCCTTGGGCCTCCAGATAAATAAAACCGGCAGCTGGCAGGGAATACTCTAAGTCCGTGAGAGCTCGCCAGAAGGAAACAACTTTCACTGACAGGAAAGGACTCGTGCTGAAATGATCAGATCTCCAGAGAGGTGAAGCCCCTCCTGGGGTGGCTGGGTCCCCAGGAGCCTCTGTGAAGGTCAGTCACCAAGGCTTTCCGCAAACCTCCTGCCACACCTGTCAATGTGACTTGAAGCAGAGACTTCAGGGTAGGTGCCTGAAAATCTCCTGCCAGAACATAAACATATTTTAACTTGTGCCACTTGAGTTGTTCCGTAAATCCATATTGTTCTCTTAAACCTTGCTTTGGAGAGTTGGTAAACAACATGATGCTTTTTACTTGTATTTAGAATCTGTTAGCTCAAATAACTTCATAATTTTTAGAAGTAGAACTCACATAACATTTTCTCTATGAAGCTTTCCCTTACTGGACCAGAATGCAATCATTACAAGGTGCCCTACATCTGGGAACAGTTTCAGGAACAGGTATTTTGGCTAAACACACTGAGGAAAATGCTTACATTGGATAATTCCACACAAGAACATTAACTGCACGTGAAGCCATCAGCCTTTGTGGTCTGGCTTTAACCTGAAAGTGAGATTTTTTTTTTTCCTGGACCTAGTCTAGCTTGCTTTCTTTTTTTTTCCTAATGATGGGTGCCTCTGTGTTTTCTTTGAGGTCATTTTTCACATTATATATCTAAAGCATTTTTTGCATAGTGGAATAAGCAAGAAAACATGAAATACACATTTTTTACAACATGATATTCAAGGCTTTGGCCAAGCCTTCTATTTTGCATGATTCCAGGACAACATGTATTTGAGTGAAAGAATCATGCACTACTAAAAGGATAAAACTTACATGCAATTTGAAACTAGGCACTGATACATATAATGATCTTTTATTCCTGGTGCTATTTGAGGGACTGCTACTCTGGCCTTTCAAACTATTCTGGTTTTCTAACCCTATCTACCCATAATCTATAAATGTGTACAGGACTATTTATAATAAAATCGTCTGTGGTCACTCAATATAGGAGTACTATTTCAATTTGAAGTCAGTTTGCATTGCATATGACCAAAAAAAGGGAGGAATCCGAATGAAAATTACAAGTTCAACATCACTTCACAAGGTTTCCTAAGTCATGTAATTACATCAGTGAACACTGGGCTAAAGCTGGTATTAATTCTGTCATAGAAACACTCAACTCAAGTGGGTCCTCTGCCCTGCAATCCCTTCCTTAATGTGTATTATTCAAGCTCAATAACTAATTTTGCTGGAATAGTGCAGAAGCCTTCTCATATCTGTTTAAAGTCATTACAGTTCTCCAGAGTAGACATCATATTATTATTATTTTTAAATAAAAGCCATGGCCATGACTAAAGTGAACAATTTATACTATGCCCCTCCTGGAAGATTTTAAGGGCTGAGTCCAGATTGATGTTATTCCCTGAGAATTTATCAACCTTTATAAAAAGGAACAGTTAAAAACATGTTCAGCAAAGATTTTCAAATTTCACCCCACATACAATCTGAATGCAAAAAGTGCCTGAGTTAAAAAATATTTTACATTGTATGATCTTCAGGCTCTGAATATAACATTTAAAATGAACTGGTTAACCTTGGCTACAGATTTTAAATTTCCAGCTACAGAACCAGCCAGTAGGTATCAGTGCGTACTACCAGATGGAGATTTTTACATTTATGCATACAGGCACTGGAAAGATATGAAGTTTTCCTTGAAAACTGCTCCACATGCTGACTGCAGCACAGAGTTTTACTGAGGCAAATGTAAGAGGTTATGAAAATGAGGTGTGCTTGAATGCCTTTAAGGATGCCTGAGCTGTTTTGCAGACCTGCACTCTGTCAGAGGTATAAAGTCTAACCCTCAGAAAAATGGGGCACAAATCCTTCCCTTACTGAGGAAACTTGGCTGGATTATGATCAGAGTTTATTTGCAGTGCTGCAAGTCGAAAAAAGCCCAAGAATCCAAAGATTTTGCAACCTGAAGCCTTGTTACATGCATTTGTTATTAGGTTAAATTATCTCTTTTTCTAATCATTGTGGCACTGGTCTTAGGTCTCCACCAAAAAACAAAAAAACAATCAAACAAACAAAAAAAATCCCACCAAAAACTTCATGAGTTTCTCTTATGCTATGATCTCCCTTTCCCCACATTCAGTACGATCAAATTCCCAAAATGCAAAGAGGCTACACACAGTATTTCAAGTATTATGTTACAGATCAGGATGATTCTAAACCATCTTATTACAGCCTTAATTCTTCTGACATGCTAAGCTCAGAAAAAGAACTACCCAAACACTATAACATCAGTTGCTGCTCAAAAACATGCAAGTGAGATACTGTTCTCTGAATCCAGTGATCATATCTTGCCACCCATTTAAATGACTGCGCAACTGGCACTACACTGGTGAATTTGGAGTGGCAAAACAAGGTTGTATCCTTTAAGTTGTAAATGTATGTACACATGGGTATATTTGACCTTGGAAAACTTATCAGAATGCACTAGGCACCTCACTAGATCCACTTTTGTGTAATGTGAGTGCCCATTTTGGCTGGGATAGAGTTAATTTTCTTCCTGGTAGCTGTTAAAGAGCTGAGTTTTGGATTCAGTGTGAGAATAATGTTGAAAATACACTGATGATTTGGTGCTGAAGAGTGTTTGCTCTAAGTCAAGGACTGTTCAGTGCCTCATGCTCTGCCTGTGAGGAGGGGCACAAGAAGCTGGGAGGGAGCATGGCCAGGACAGCTGAGCTGAACTGTTCCACAGCACAGAACAACACAATCAGTACATAAACTGGGGGAATTGGCTGGAATGGGGTTGTCACTGCTTGGGATGGGCTGGACACCAGTCAGCAGGTGGTGAGCAATTCTGTTGTATATCACTTGTATTTCTTGGGCTTTATTCCTTTCTCTCTTTCTGTAATGCCCCTTTTCTTCTTCTTCATTGTTGTTGTTATTATTATTATTATTATT
>WBMY01017452.1:704341-751196 GCA_013397315.1 Donacobius atricapilla | reverse complement strand
ATTATTAACAACTTTTTTCAATTACCAGGCCATTTTTGCCTGAACCCTTGGGTTTTATCTTTTTCTGATTCTCCTTGTTCTCTCTACTTCCTGTGTGGTGCTTAGCTGCCAGGCAGGGTTAAACCATTCCAATGAGGTAGACATCAATTTGGCTTAATCTGTTTTGCCCTTGACTAGATTACAACCCCCTGCAGAATTAAATACTCTTAATGAGCTTTGGACTATATTCAGAAAGGCAGGTCTTGGAAAAAAAAGGGAGCATCAGTTTCAGGCAAACATTTCATTACAAAGGTATATTAAAGTACAGAATGTATTTGGGGGAAGAGAGTGATCCCTACTGAGCCTCTTCAGGACCTACAGGCTCGACGCCACAATGCCACGTTAGTGCTCCTGCCAGCTAAAAGGTGGCCACATCAACCAAGGACCAGAAGAGAGAGGAAGAAAGGGAAGAAGAAGGAAAGGGAAAAAGCAATTTTCAAAAGACAGATATTGCTATCTTATACCTGCCTTAAATATAGGAAATACAGTTTTTAGTTTGCAGCTGCAAAATTTAGTTCACTGCCATTTCACTATCAGAAGAGGAAAGAATTAAAACAAGTTCCGAAAATAATCATGAAGGACTTCTCATGGGTTTGCATGGTTTGGTTTTTGTTCGTTGGTGGGGTTTTTTGCATGAACCAGTTAGCATCAATCCAGTCTGATGAGCCCATATGAAACCATAAATGAAAATCCTACATTTTCCAAACCACACCTCACCAAGCCAATCAGGTACTTGAACCCAAAAATGCCAAAGGGAAAAAAGATCATGATCATGATCTTGGTAGATATGATCCGACTGATGGATCTTTGTCTTCAGAGATTTTGCATTAGGATACCACACAAGCTAAAAACTTACAAGGATACACTGTACTAAAGAGAAATAGGAAAAAAATAGGATGAAAGTAGAATGCAACAATCCCAGAACATTTAAATTTTTTTTTCTTAAAGCAACAGTTACACTTTTTCCTGTGCCATGTTCTGTTTTGTTTCCACTCACCCATTGGAGAGCTGCTGTCACAAGCCACCAATTCCTCCCAGTTGTGTGGTGGCCGGGGTCCACCAGCCCTGGCTTTGCCAGGCAAGGATGACACAAGAATGGAACTTCATCATCTTCTGGACCGTGGTGTTCCCTGTCTCATCCTTCCATTCTCAGTTGGATAATTGGGTTCTGCCCACGTCAATGATTCCATTACTGCCACACTTCTGCAAGATGCTGAAAGGTGAAGTCATAAGATCCTGCTCTTTCCACATGTTGTATTGCACATGGACTTGTTTTTGACGTGGGAGCCATGTGGAAGCAAAGGGACAAAGCTCTCCACGAGCTGGTGTAGCAAATGGTTAGGGAACTTCTTTTCCAGTGAAGTTCTTCAAGGACTGCCTCAGACTCCCACAGGAGAGGTACAGACTGGTTTTCTGCCCCTCTCATCCAAAAGAATGTTGGGCTAGGCTGCTCTTATAATGAAAACATATGTGCAAACAACCCCCGATGTTTTTAAATCACAGTAATAGTACAAGTAGGCTAGGAATGCTTAAGAGAGAGGCTTATGAGTACCTGTTCATGTTATTGATGTTCAAAACAATGACCAACAAATTAAAAAGTGCTTTTTCTTTAAAAATTGGGGAATAAAGAGGCCAGTTTGCTTTATTCCTCTAGACAGCTTAAAGTACAGCTGTCCAGCTGGTGGCAAGAAAGCAGCTTAGCATATGGTGATTCTTATCCCAGAGAAGACTCCTTCCCTGCTGTTTGAGGGTTCGTTTTCCTTCTCCCCTAAGCCCAACATTTGATGGCTGTCTAATTCCTGACTGAGCTGCACACAGCTGCCTCACTCCATGCAGCGTGTGACCCAGATATGTAGCTTACAGCTTTGCAAAGCACATTCCCCTGCACTGACAGATAAATCAGTTTCTTGTGGCCGCTTAAAAATAGCAGCTTTAGCTGTTGGAGAAGTTCTCAGCGAGTGCAGCCAAAACACGAAAGGGAGTAATCCACCGTGCTCTCAACAAGCCAGAGGAGAGCCTGATGCACAGGCTATCACCCACACACAACCCCACCGGCACAGCAGCAGAGCTGCCAAATCCTCGAGGCACAGAGGAGGCTGTCAGCAGCACTAACATGATTAGCTGAGGGGATCTGCTTGTTTTCCTCACACAGGCCTGGGAAGGGCGAGCCCTGCTCAGCTGGGGTACTCCCCTGAGCTGGGACATCTCTGCTCTAGGACCTGGCAGACACAAAAGCTGTCAGCCCTGCCCACCCCTGCCAATGCTATCAATGCCAGCCCGGTAATCTTGTCACCCCTCAGGGGTCAGCAAAATTGGGCTTGGCCAGGACGTAACCGGGCTACTTGGGTCCACACCATAGCTTTTGGTCAAGGATGCTTGTTCCACTTCTCACTTATATCGGTTCTAAGTCCCTGAAACAGACCTGAACAGTTTAAAAAGGCTTGCCCAAATGAGAGTAATTTTCCTCACTGAAAATATTAGATACTAAAAGACTGATAAGTTAGTGAGAGACGTCTCCTTCAACCTAACCTGACCTAATGCAACATTTCTTTTCAGAGCTTCCCCCAAACTATTTGGCACAGAAAGCTCTAAAATATAAGGAACATTATAAAACAACAAACACCAGTAGTATAGAGGTGGCTTAAGAAACTAGCAGAGCAAAAGGAACTCAAGTGGGATCCTTCATCTAGGCAGTACACCATGTCTATGATATCTATAAAATAAATACTACCTGCTTTTGGATGTCGGTTTTTGTTTGCTTGCTTGTTTCTTGTTTTGTTTTGTGTTTTGAGAAGACTGGAAATGTCATTAAGAGGTGGGAGCTGATGATGGTGACTGCCTAACATCTCCTGCCTTCCGATACGAGAGCAGTAACTTTTGGTTACGCACTTTGTGTACTGTAAGGCCCATGGTGGGTGTCTTGAGAGCCCAGTACGGGCGCCAACTGAAAAAACTGAGCTGAGCAAAAAGAGAAATCTTCAGAAAGGTGAGTACATCCACAGTCGTAATCAGGTCAGAAAGGTCTAGGAGGTCAGCCATTCTCAGCAAGTGTTTAATCACTCAGGATGATTGGGAAGCATGTGCACATACGTATCCTGAAGAGCAGAAAAACGTTGTGGTGATTGATTCCCCCGAAAATTTCATATTAGACCCAGGCTACTTACCCATTTGATTTGATGTGCATGTTTTCTAGAATCCAGCATATTTTCCTTGAAGCCTGTCAAATCTTGAATATTCACAGTAAGCTAGGCAAGTTGAGCTAAAGGCAGCAAAACCAAAATGAAACTCCTCTGACAGGTTAAGTTTTGTGGCACATGCTGCAGACAGGAGGTCACATTCTTAGAAGAATAATCTATTCTGACCTTAAAAACCTCTTGAACAATGTGAAAATACTGGCATGCCAAGATTTTTCTCCACATTTATTACTGCCTAGAATGGAAATTTTACAATGGCTCTGAACCATTACGAGAAAGATTTTTCTACCACTTGCATGTCCCAGGTATTTATAAATAAAAAACTAATTAAAAACTGAATAAAAACAAGTTTGTTTGGTTTTTTTTACTTCATACAACAGCAAAAACTAAATATTCTCTTAGTTACAACATACTGGATGATATGACAAATGACAAAAAAAAAAAAAATTCTGCTACGTTCTATTGAAGATGTCATTTAGTTGTTTAATGGATTTGTATCTTTACACACTTTGCAGAAGGTTACTCCCACTTTACCCTTCCCAGGGAGATCAGTCAGCAGAACATATTTCTCCACGAGTACTCATTCCAGGGGCTTGTCCTCCAAATCAACAAGAAACAAGCCAGCTCTAGTTTGGAAGCCTCAGTGGCGCAGAGTTCAATCCAAACTGAAATGCAGTGTCTCTCATCCAGTCTATAGCAGGGCCAGCCCTGAATTCATGCACTTGTGAAGCTTCCAGATCCCAGCTGATCCTCTCTGAGTGTGGGAGCGCGGCTGTCGCTGCCACAGGAATGCCAGCTCGCTGAAAAGGATGCTCAGCTTGCACAGAGGCTGCACACTTGTAGCCTGCTCGTGAGTCAGTCCTGCTCGCTGCGAGCTGGCATCCTCAGAGGGCTTCACAAATCCTCCTTTCAGCAGCAGCTCTGGCCTTAAACTTTCCCCCTGCCTTATACCTCCTCTATCATTCCTGTTCCCTCAGTACCACCCGTGTCAGCAATTAGTAGGGTTTGAGGGAGCTGGGCTGTAAAACCTGCAATAAAATTGATACTACAATCACAACACTGGCCTTAGTGGTACCCAGGCAATAAACCAGAAAGCAAGAAGAGTAACTGCTGAAATTAATTGCTGCTCTGTTATACTGCAAATATACTGTTAGCACGGACTTCAGCCCTTTCAGAGCTGCTGCTGAACTGAGTAAAAGCAGGTGCAGAACTTTTGAAAGCAGGCTAATCACTTCCATGATGAGGATCATCATTTCCAGTACCATTTTCAGGACGGTTAAGTGGAACACCATGGTTTATAGCACCTTTAATTTCATTTGTGGCAGCATCTGTGGCACAATACTGCTGAAACTGGTTACCCTCCCAGGCCAATGCAGAGGGGTTACCTGCTCTCAGCTGGCAGATATACCTTAAAGTACCCAATGAAACCAACTACTAGGCATTAAGTCAGCTGCAGATTGTCCCTCTTTTAAAGGCAAACCCAAATAAAAATACCAAATATTTCATTCAAGATTTCTCCCTCACAAGGTCATTGAAGTATAAGAATGTCTTCTGTTTCATATGTGGTATGTACAAAATCCAAGAGGACACTTCTAATTGAAATTTTCTGCTCCTTTTGATGAACTGGCAGAACCTACATGCAGAAAGCAGAATGGGCAATAAGTAACAGCAATTTTCAGTCCTGTGAGAATCTTATCACTCTGAAATCTACAATATGTTGATTGCAAACCTCAGGATTTTACCAAATGGTATCAAAACTCCCTTCAGTAGCATGGTCTGTCACTACTGACTACAAATTAACATCTGGCTTTTAGCCAACACAAGGTTAATTGATAAGACTTAGTTCTATTTCTCTAAAAGGTTTGCCTTACTTATGAAGTCTCAAATTATGTTTCTGGAATCAATAAATATTCACATTATCCTTAAGACAAAAAAACAAGGCACAGTGTCTGTAACTCATGCATTTGTCCTTTATTAACCCAAGGCATAGTTACAGGAACTCACACCAACATCACATTTTACCAATAATCCTTAAAGTTTTCTATTCCTCTATTTTTTATGCAAATTCAGAGCTCTTCAGGAAAGAGAGAGGAAACAGCATTCAAAAAAAATTTCAACACATGGCTGAAGTGAAAGACTTAGTTTGGAACTACCTGCCTGGATGCTCTCTGATGATTCATAGTTGCCAGAGTTTTAGAAAGGTGAGAAGTTCTTTCATTTAAATAGGAGGTATTTACATTTATATTTTCTTAAAGGAAAGGAAAAACAAAAAGACAATACTGGCTCGGTGGGAGATGATTTTTATATTAACTCAATTATATGTACATATAAAATCTCCAAATCTTAAAACATCTGACAACTTAGGTTAATTTTATCTTTGGATTCATATCTTGTAGAAAACCTGTAACTGTTTCAGTCAGTTTAAAACAAACCTCCTAAAGAAGTAATCATAATTTTTATTTTTCTGCAGTTCTAGAAATGCACATTGACTGCACAACCACCCCACTATTACTGCAAAGCTTTAATCTCACTCGTATGTTCTAGTTATTCTCCAGTGCTAAACATGCCTCTAGCAAAGCACAGCTCAGCTTATTAGCACAGATTTTTTAATCATTTCTCCCTCCCCTTTCTCCTTCATTTTATTTTTTTATGTCATCCCTTTTCAAATGCTTTCTTTTTTGGTTAGCTATTAAATTTAAGATGATCCAGTACGTAAAAACCTGAATGATATCATCTGGCAATAAATACATTTAACATAAAGATTTATTTCTTTACTAGCTGTGTGCTCTTCCCCAGACACAATCCAAGGTCCATTGTAATATGTCTAGCTAAACAATCTTGGTTTATTTTTCTGTAAAAATAAGGATTCCTGCTGACAGCAAAATTTTATTCCAGAGGTATTAGAAAGTAATATCTGTTCACTCTAACAAGCTCTCCTGGATCCATGCTATCAACCAGAAAACTGCTGTGTGCCATTTGTTTTGTCTTTTTTTTTCCCCCCTCTCTCTCTCTTTCAAACAAGTGTAATTGGAGCTGGAGCAAAAAGGCATCCTTGAAGGACAGATCTGGAATGGTCATCCCTCAAAAGCGCTGGGCAGTGCTCAGGTGTCATCAGTCAGTGCCCCTCAAGTCCCTCTTAGACAAAAGGGCTGCTTGTCTCGCATTTCAAATGCGTTTTGACAGCCAGATTTTCTTTCAGATCTCTGAAGAGAGAATATTTCCTGACCCAACACACCTGCTCCCATTAGGAAAACAAAAAACACCCAAAACAACATGTGAGCAAGGAATTCTTCTTCACTGAGATAACTCATCTCCAGCTCTGAAAACAAGGCCGCATCTTTTGAACAGGGAGCTGCATGCAACTTCCTCGAGGTAAGCACCCAATCTCAGAAATACCCTGGTGCAAATTCTTACTTATCTACCCTGGGTTTTATGAGAGGCAGTGATTCATACCCCTTACTGAGCATAAATGAAATGGAAGAACACAAATTTAGCTGATCTGAGCTGCCACTACAGTTAGAGTTGGGAAGCCAGGGACATTCACACACTGACTAATATAATTGTGATGGTGCTTAAAAGAGCAAAGACAGCAGCAGAAACATCTAATTTAATACACAGCTAGAAAGGAAAATTTTATGTTATACGTAATTGTTGGGGGTGGTTTTTTGCCATAGCTGCTTAACTTTTCCTAATATTGATAAGGTAAGTTTGCACCAAGATCCTTTAAAGGTACAGTCTTTGCCCTTAATGACACCTTGTAATTGGGTTAGGTTTTTTTCCAACAAGAGATGAAGGTAGGAAAAGTTGCCTTCAGAAAAATAAAATGATAGCATTTTCCTTTTTACCGTTCCTGATTTATATTAACATAAGGAAGAGAGAAACTCTTTTCATCAACAAGGCTGGAATGCGAACAAAATATAAATGTGTAAACTTTTCTAATATGAAGGCTACACATGTTTTGAATCACTCCAAGCTCTCCTTTCTCTATTCTCCATTTTTAGATTACTCATGTGAGTTTTTTGCATATGAACAGTTTTTCTACTTGGGATAGTGATAGCATCCATATTTCTACTAAAAAAGAAGATGCCTGTGAGCATGTAAAGGGTGGTCAGGGAGAAATCTAAGAAGGTTCAAATAATTTTTCAGACTTTTAAATTTTTCTCATTGGTACTATTTTAAGTCTGCAAGACAAATCTGATTCTCTGTATTACTATTCCTCCTAGAACTCCTCTGCCCCATTGGCAAGGCTTATTGGAATATCATTACATTTCAAATTCTAGGACTTGGATTTTTCCTACGCTGTTTTTTTTTTTGAAACATTGAAACATTTTTTTCCCCTTTTAACTTTTAAATATATCAGATTACTATAATAAACAATAGACCTTTGTAGACATGCTGACATAGACCCATAAATCTTGTTTGGTCACTTACTTCCTAATGATTGTAATAAAATGGAATAACTCAACTGGCTGGTTTATCTTGTGGGTTGCTCCAAAATGACCTGAATCCTCATGCACTGTCCAACACCTACTGTAACAGAACTCATCCTTGTTGAGGCCTCCTGGTCACCACCTGAATACAAATCAAAAAGCCACTGCTGGCAGACAGAACAAGCTACAGGTGTTGGGCTTGGTTGCCACAGCTGGGTCAATTCTGGCCCTCCATGACTGGCAGCACTTCAGCTCACCACACTGTTCAGCCTTCTCTTCCTTGAGATCATCTCTTTTTGCTTTGCATCTCATCTTGGGCTTCTTACCTGGGAGAGGTTTAGAAACACAAATCAGAGGATGTTCCAGCAGCAGGGACTCAGACATTTCGGTCAGAGATGATTTATTCAAATTCAAAAAGCTCAGCTATCCATCTATTCTGCAAATAGATGCAGCAGTGCCTGAGGATATGTTATATAATAATGATTTGAGGCATGTGTACATACTCACACAACACACATGCTCCTCTGTCACAGAGCTCACTTCCTTCCAAGCAACAAAGCTGTGCCAAGTTTATCATGACAACTCAAGAGTCAGGGAGGAAAACAGGAAGCTCTAAAGAATGAATTACCATCTGTCAAGTGGCTGTGTACCTTGCCTTAAAAATTATTGTAGCATAACTGATATGCATCTTTGTGTGTCTAGACACAGCATCTCTTCCTCCTCAGTTACTGATATTGATCAGACAGACTAGGAAAGCAAATCTTCAGATGTTCCTCATATGCATGCATCATTCTGAATGCATGCTCTGTTGTGAGTTCTTCACAATCAAGGGGCTTCTCCTCTTATGTGTATGGCCTGTATAGCAAGGATAAGAATTACTATGAAGCACATCCTATTTATCAATTTTTATGTCAGGAAAGATGATGAATCAAATACAACGCTGATGGATTTCTCAAAGCTTGCAGAAACATCAGTCATATACAGTCCATGACCTGGAGTAAGGTGGAAAAACAATAAAACATGATCAGAAATCCTCTTTGAAGTTGACCTGTAAAATGTTAGTTCTGAATGACTTTAATTCTGATATATCTGTTCTCTTATAGGCAACCGTCCTCCACTTAGGAAGCTTTGTCATCAGATTCTGTTGGGACTATTTCAAATGCAGTGTGTATACATGGAATTGCAGTGATGTTTCAGTCAGAAAAATGTTTATGAGCACATTTGAAATAAAAGTTAAAGCAAGATAAATTTTTGATCTAAGGAATAATCAGTATGCTGAGAAAAAATGGCTCTGTTCCTATCTGAAACTACAAGGAATTTCACCAGCTATTAACACAAAAAGTTACATGTATTGCAAATTCAAGTTATTTTATCAGAAAATATGATAAAGGAAAAATGATTCACATATCACCCTGATCATATGCCATGATCATTCTTTGTACCTGAAAAAAACAAACCATTTCCATTTCAGAAGTCTAAATTCAAGAGCAATGTCACCTAACATCCTCATCCCCTTTTATGCAATTGTGCTTAGAGGTCTCCTAATGAGCTTCTCATTCACATCAACCTGAAAGAGCCAAAATGCCAAAGATCTGGTTTAATGTACATTTGAGCCTGGGCAAACCTGAAGGGAAAGTATGCCAGGGTTAAAACAATCCAACTAAACCCAGGATACCTCTGGCAGGGGGGCCAACAGGGATGACACCTTTGGCCCTTTCCTCTCCTGCTGCTTTGCTCTCTAATCAAGGGAGCAGAGCACTGAGCTGCCACTTTGGGCAGATTCGGAATGGTGGTGGATAAAGTACTGCCATATTCAAGGAAACTGCCTCTAACCCAGCTTCTGTTTATCAATACAAATAACCTACATTTTAAAATTGAAACTATCTCAGACAAGCCCAGAAAGCATCTGGCCTGCTATAATACACTTTGAGCAGCCACTCACTTACACAGAAAGAATTTAAGGCACTGGGATCATAGATCTTATCAATTGGTCTGGATCTACCTGTCAGAGAAGGAAAAAATTCCAAAACATCCCTGAAAATACAGCTTCAAAGTCAAGCTGATAAATCTGTCCTGCATGAATACTAGCTCATACCATCAGGACAGCAAGCAATTAATTGTTTTAAACTGAATCCTAACTGTTGTTTGACGCAGTTTGTCACACACACACAAAACACACGCTCACCTTGATCAGAAGAAATGAACTAAAACTCTACTTGAAAGTCTGACTCCATATATAGTACTTCTACAAAGGCCAGGGATTGGGGGAGAAGGTTGACACCTCTCCCCGTCCCATTGGTCAAGACAACTGTCCACCAGCTGTCCATATCTCTAAAAACAGGAATGTAAACCACCTTGAAACTATACAATAACATTGGCTGTGTTTACAGACCAGAGCGTGAGAAAGAACCCAAAACATGAAAGTGTGAAACAGAAGAGAAGGCTGAAAAAATCAGGGCGACCGTTGTTGACTAAATATGTATGCCTAAGGGAACTGTAAAAAGTAGTAATTTAATTTTAAGTCACTTAATAGATGCTGAGTTTCAGATACCAAAATAAAATTGCCCGCAAAGTTTCTTGCTGATGTTGTACATATTCCAGATTATGACCAAAAAAAGCCTCACCTTTATTTAGAAGATTTATAAAATTGAACATTGGTCTATGCTCAGAAACTTGAGGGCATACCTTCATCCTCAGTAATTCCAGGAAAGCATTTGCATCTTTGTGTGTTTTAGCACAGGCAGAGAATTCCATCACCCTCAAACACCCCCAGCCTGCAAATGTGTCAGCCTATTAATTCAAGCCATATGGAAAAAAATAGTGTTCATTTTTTGGGAGCAGAGTGTCTGTACAGAATGCCACAGACTCTCTGACAGAAGAAGTTTCTGTTTAGGTGAAATGCCTGGCAAAAGGATGCCCTTCATCCCAGCACAGAGTGTCCATTCCCTTCCAAAGGCAGTATCCCTATTGTCCAAAGGTCCAGGCTCTTCTGAGGAGCAGCTCTCTTATTCCTTCATCATCTCACATTTTTCAATGTCTACTTAAAATCTCAAGGCTTGTGGTCCTAATTGCCTACTTTCCACAGTGGAGCAGAAAAACACTCAAACACTTTTAAAAATACCAAGGAGTGCTTCATGAGGAAAAATGCACATGAAAAATAATTTACAACCTGTCTGCTCTCAGCATTCTTCTAAATTTTCTCTTTAATTCAATAGCAACGATAGACTGACTCCAAAACCTTAAAAAAAAAGGAAAAAAGAAATCTGTAGTGACTTGAATGTCATTTGTTTGAAACATGCACTTTTCATAGAAGGCAAGGAGTGGATATTAATAATTTTATGACATCGTTAACACCTAGTATTAAATTTGACTGAGTGACTAAACCCATGCTCTTTAAAATCAGAGTTAGGACTTGATCTAGTAGCACTGGGAGACACGTACCTCATTTCACAGCAGGGAGATGTCGCCTCTTGCTCAGTGAGGCTCTGTCCAACAAGAGCACTGCTCATTCCAAGCACAGGATACAGCTGGACTGCAAAAGCACTGAGGCATTGTTAGGAAAGTATCACACCTTGCTGCCCTGATATTCTGTTTCCAGGTCTAAAATCAGGGTACTGAACACTGCTGCAGGGATCTGTTGCAGTTTTCTGGGCTCTACACTAAGGCATCTAAATAGAAAAAAAAAAGAAAAATCTGTTGTTCAAAACCACATGAAAATACCTTGTCTGCAATGGAAAACTACAACATATAAGAATATGACTTCAGGAATGCTAGGAGTTTTAAATGCATCATATCAAGGATTGCTAAATTTAGCAGTAGTCAGACAGCCACTGTTAATTCAAGGTTGGGTTTTGCTCTCTTTGAAGAGATTGGATTTTTTTTTCTTTTCCCCAAAAGAAAGGAGGCTACAAGAGAAAAATAATGGCTAATCCAAAATATGTTCCTAGGAAAAATAAATGAGGCGTTGTGTTACTGTTGGTCACTAGGTCAAAGCACACTGTAGTCTTCTCCGTAGTGTTTACCTGGACCTAAAACTAAAATTCCAGCCTTTACTAAGATTGGTATTGTGTTATTTTGTACATTATGTAGTGCCTATAAAAGCTTTTTTTCTCCCTCCTGCTGTGAGTTTGCCCTGTGTGTGTGGCCACATCCAGCATTGCCTTCATTTCTTGACCCCCGTGGGCTCCCCAGCACGATGTGAGCTCTGCTCAGGGGCCAGGATCGGGCAGTCAGGCACACTCTGCCAGCTCCTCCAGCTCTCCCATGAACACAGGAGGAGAAGCCTCTGCAGAGGCAGGTAATTACAGAGCTGCATAAAGCTGTGTGTGGCACTGTGCACTCCTGGGATTGCCCTCTCCTTGCTGGCCACAAGGCGCAGGAGCTGGCAAAAGGAATGGTTCCAAGTAAGAAAGAGGAGAGCAAGCTAACAAACCAAAAAAATCCTTTGAAGTTTTAGACCCATTTAGTCATTCTGCACATAAGACACTCTATAGATCTATACTGTCAACTTTAAGGGTATTTCATGTCCAGCCTTGCAGAGCATGACTGTGCAGTGATTTATATGTAGATTCCATAGCAGCGAAAATCAGGACAAAAGCGACCATTCAGACTTCCAATGGAAGCCAGGCAAATGCAATTATAGATGGATTTGAGAAGAGTTATCCCCTTCTACCCAACTATTCTAGAATTTTTGGGGGGCAAAAATGGTAAGGAAGATAACAAGCATGCTGAGAATCTGTGTTAGGGATTTCTACACATCTTCTACTCTGCACTCTACCCTTTTTAAAAAGGTTTTCTTTCAATGCTGCCTGTCTGAAAAAACTTCTTTTTTCCTATCTTTCTTTTAAAAAACAACAGTGTATAGTTAGGGTCTAAAGGGTCAGAAAAGTCAAACCAGAAATTATAGAGAAATGAAATTATTTACTAGAATTAAATAATTAGATGGCTGAGGTTTCTCCTTGTTGCCACACTGTGCACATATGATGATCCCAAATGAACAGCCTATATTTTCAAACATCACACATTTCCAGCAGGGCTACAAAAAAGATTGGGAAAAATCACTTTGCAAGTCAGTTCACTTTATTTTTAAAAGCTCACCAAGGTCACAAGCCCAAGGAAAGCTTAATTAAAGTCGATAGAAGATGCAGAAGCGAGGCAGAAAGAATAAGACAGCAAGAAAAATCATTTTTTAAAACATATTAGATTATATGAAGCCAGAGAGGCTTGACACCATCAATTTCAGAAATGGGTTAAAGATAAGGAACCAAGTATTGTAGGAATTACAATGAGGCAAAGCGGGCTGGGAACATCTGCTACACACATCCACTTTCTAATTCCAAGGGCTAACTAAGACTAAAAGGTGTCTAAACCAAATAAGCTTTCATTAGGAGCCACATACTTAACTTACAGGTCCACAGGTCTCCAGTGAGGAGAAAACAGCCCAGACCAGTGGTGTTGCTGGGAAAACATTTTAGTCTTTCCTCTCGTTAGTTGCTAGTAGAACCCACAATATCTTGCCCTATATAACTTTGATTTACACACCCACCACCCTTAGTCCTGGAAAAGGTGTGAGGAGATCTCCTGCCCAAGATGACAGACAGTTTTCCATCAAGCTGAGAAGCTGTCTCGGAAAAGAACAGAGCATGAAAAAAAACCACAAGCTCGACTAGCACTTATTATGCATAAAATTACTGCCAACACTTTATGATACATTCATAAAGCTACTCCTCCTCATCACTGTTTAACAACCAAGAAAACTCTCCACAGATAATGTGGAGTTATGTTTAAAGCAGTCTTTTATACAACTGCATCTTAAACTGACTTGAGTGGCATAAGGTCAGTGCTTGAAGGTGTAATCCCTGTCAACGGAGCAATTTCCATTATCTGGGTGAAGAGTTTGCATCTTAACCTCTGAGACACTCGACTCCTCTCAGCACTCCTTGTCCACTGGTGCTCTCTGCTGCAGCCAGCAGCCCCTCAGAGGGGAAAATGAGGGATGGAAGCTCTTTGCATGCTGGATGCCAGCTATTAGAAACCTTGGAAACCAGCAGAAGGAAAAGCTTTCTGAGGGTTTGTGCAGAAACACAGAAGTGTCTGGAACATGCCACCAAACTTAATTGGTATGGGGTATTTCTGGAATGAAGGCTGGGAAGCGTCCTTATTCAAGGAACTCCCCTAAGTCTCTCAGGAAATTTTCAGATCAAAGATAAAAAGGATTAATATCTTGCTTTTTAAATAGAAAACAACTGATTGCTCTTTCTGGCAAAGCATTTGAAAATACAGTTCAGTGTTTTATAATGCAGAGCTAGACACTCTTAGGGAAGCAGAAGAGCTATCTGATTCTAATATGTTAAAAGATTTTTAGCTTGAGGCAGTGCTGGCTAAGGGAATATTAGATTTGTAATCAATTTTACTAGCCCCTCTGTTGTTCTCCAAATGTGCTTATTGATTATTAGTTTCAAACAGTAATACCTAGTCTGAATAAAACATATGTAGTTAAGAATCACAAAAATATTTTATTTTTTAAAAAAAATAATAAGTTAAAGGACTCTGTGTATACCAACATCTACTACAACTTTTCTTAGCATGTTGCTTCCATTCTGGAGAATGTGACACTTGTTCTATAATCAGATGAAAAAGAGAATGAAGAAGTTGTTACAACCACCTGAAAATTCTGGAGGACTTTGGAGTAACCTGATTATGCTTAGAATTACCTATCTGATTACTTGCCAAGGAAAGAATTTAATGAAATGCAGTATTGGAATAGGTTCAATACCAGTAAATTTATGAAACCCATTTTCACTATTAGTTTGTGCACCACCAGTATTGCCAATGCTACTGAAGGAAACCAATATCTCTTAGGCAGCAGGTGAACTAGACAACTGCAGCTGCCACTTGTGTGTACATAGACCATGGAGAGCAAATAAATAAATTGCTCACAAAGATACTTTTATTTTTCTCAATGTGACTGCAGTCTGTAATTATTTGGAGATCTTATGTCAGCGCATTTAGCCTATGACATGCTTGAAAACTGTATTTAGAGAATTAATATTGCTGTTTGTAGTAGTCACCTTGGGATATGTTTCAGCTTTTCCCTTTCTTGATGATACACTTCATTATATTTAAGTACATTCCTGGAAGAGGCAGACTGAAGCAAAGACAATTAAGGGAAGCTGGGTTAACAAATTAAAAAGATAAGGGGTCTGGGTTTTTCTTTTGAAAAACTATTTTTTTTCCTGAACAACTCTAAGTATCTCTGGCCAGATAGTTTATAATAGGTTCAGAAAGTTATCTACAATCCCTGATGGTCAGACTTCCTCTCATTGCAAGGATACGTGGGTGTGTGGCCTGCAATTCAGCCTATCTCAAACGTTTCTGGTTCAGCTGGTGTGGGGCTATGCTGGACGTGTCACAAGAATAATATCTCCTTGCTGAACTTTGGATAAGTGTGTCAATGCAGATTTGCTTGGTTCAGAGAAGGACTTTCTCTCTGGATACATCTTCCTTATACATTGGAAGGTATCACCTGCACAGAAGTGACAGAAAACAGCAAGGGCGGGGGGGGATGTGCAGGAAGAGGGAGGGAATTTCTTAAAACAGGTCACCCCAAATCTTGTTAAGACTTTCAAGGCCAAGATTCAAATTGTTATCAGGAACCCATCAAGGTAGTTCTGACTGGGAAGAAGTGTGTAATGGATGGGGAAGTGTGTAATGGGTAGACAGAAAAAGAAAAGAAAAATGAAGATAGACCTCACCCCAGGGGGAAGAAGAAATAATTTTTATTTTGGGACAGTTAAAGACATGTTTGATAAAGAGCATTCTATAATTATTCTATAAAGCAAAACATTACTGAAGTCTCATTATTGGAGATACTGAATTGCTATATGGAATGTTGAATTTAAATATGGAGATAAGTAATGATGGCAACTGGGACTGCAAGGAACTGGGTCATTCAGAATCACAGAATCATTTAGGTTGGAAAAGATCTCTAAGGCCATTGAGGCAAACCGTTAACTCATGTCTGCCACGTTCACCATTAAACCATGACCCTAAACATCATGCCTACCTCCAGGGGTATTGATTCCATCACTTCCCTGGGCAGCCTGTTCCAATGCCTGACCACCTTTTCAGTGAAGAAGTTTTTTTTCTAATACCATGACTCACTTCTACTTGGAGTATTACCTAGGGAAGAGAGAGGGAGTCAGGGAGGAGAGAGAGAAGAGCCTTCTGACAAATTTAATTGGAAAACCAGAAATCTATCACTTTTACCTGAAATGTATTTGGTATAGTATGAAACTGATTTCAGCTTACCACCTAAAAGTCTATTTCTCAAACTTTTCTACAAGTAAAATTTCATTCATATGAATACAAATATTTGTGAAGGGATGAACATAGGAGTCAATAAAACATGACCAGCTGTTTCCCTTTCAAAATAATTCCAGCTATTTGTGATTTATTTTTCCTATCATTTTGCCCAGCCTTAAGTTGAACCTAAAGCCTAACTTCCACAGCCTTTAGGGGAAACACAAAGATTTCTCTTCCAGGTAGGCTACAGCAATGTTCTGTAAAAAAGAAAAGGTTTTACCATTTAGTTTGGTGAGCTTCATAATCCCTTACTAGACTTCAAATTTGCACCTTCATTAAAATACATAACCTTCTAAATGCCACCTTAATTTTGCCTCTAAATATTCAGCAGACAGAGTGAACAGAAAGCTTTTGGGTTTTGTATTTTTCATGGGACAGTGCTTAAAATCTCCTATGCCAGGCTTAGGTAGTTTTCACAGTACTCCTTAATGTGAAAATTTGCCACTGGGCACTGCCCTTAAAATCGTAGCTCCTAATGGTGGTGATTAAGTGAGAGAGAAAAGCCACTTCTACCTTGCCCTTAGTTTTCACAGGATAATGGATACAGTACAATCTTCGTGAAAACCAGAGATGCAAAGAGTGATCTGATCCTGAAAGTCATTTCAGAGCTGGAAATGGATGCTTTTTGGAATAATGCCTGGTGGACTGCAACTTTTCAGAAAGTCAAGAGACTGTCCTATTAAATCTAAAAGGTTGGTTTGGCTGGTATACAATAGATACTAAACTCAAAGTACAAGAGTCAGATTTACTTACTTGAGACATTTATCTGCTGGAATGATAGCCCACCTTTCACTCTGCTCTGCTGAACTACCACACTCCCAATCAAATCTTTATGGCCATGGAGGTGTATGAATGACATAAGGCAAGTGTCAAGTGTCAGCCCAGGGAACCTGAGGCACATGGCAGAGTTATTATCACTTACTTTTCCCCATTTAGGAACAAAAGGGGTTTATAGTGTTTAAACACTTGACAGGAATATTCTTTTCTTTCCAGGACTGACTTTTATGCTGTGTGACCCAATCCCTTCTCTGGGGTGAAGTTTCCTCCTCTGTTATCTGTGGTGGTTTATAGGGAAGAAGGCAGAACGTGATCCTAATTTTACCATAACCCAAGATATACTTCCCTAATGAGAGGAGAGGAGTTTCTGTGAAATGAGTGACCTATTTTTGAGCATTTGCACAGGATTGAGCCCATTAGCAGAAACCCCATCAAGAATTCTGTTTCACCGCATCTTAGGTCTAAAGCGCTCCCCTCCCTAGCCCTCCTATTTCTGCAAAAAGGAAATCTGGCATGAGGGACAAGAGCCACACAACAGCTGAGCTGGTGACAGAAGGCCCAGGCTGCACTGGGAGTGCACTTAAAAATCATATTAAACAAAAATTATTTGACTTGGTCATCTCCTCTCTTACATTACAAAGTCATGTAACTCCTTCCCCTTGGCTACCATCTCACAGAGATAAT
Organism: Donacobius atricapilla; assembly: GCA_013397315.1. Classification (NCBI taxonomy): domain Eukaryota; kingdom Metazoa; phylum Chordata; class Aves; order Passeriformes; family Mimidae; genus Donacobius; species Donacobius atricapilla. The sequence continues at coordinate 733,708 of WBMY01017452.1, read as the reverse complement.
AGCTGCAGAGTCAGGTATTGCCCCTGTAGTCAGCACAGAGTGCTGTCATCTGATTTCACAGATATTGGAGGTGCCACTTGGCCATCTCCATCCTCATTTTCCTTCAGTCTGGGATTGAAAATGAGAATGAAACTGAAAGAGGAAATTAGCCCCTCGATCACAAGTATGAACATGTGAATGGGATCAGAGCGAAAGGCTTATTTCTGCTCTTCCTTAAAAACAGAAAGAAAAGTAGTGTCAGATTCCTAAAGCTTGTTCTCAGTTTTAATGAGCACGAGGGAATAACACTGAAAAGACTTGTATGTTTCAAACTGCAATACATCAGGCTGTCAAAAACATGGGAATGCCACATACTCTAATATTTTTTCACTCACCATTGCACAGTCAGTACAATTATCTTGCTGCAGCAAATTGGGGGAAAAAGGTATCAAGAATAAATTAGTGTTTAAAAGCTATGAAATCTGCATTGCAGGTTGTCCCATTTCCTAAATAGAGAAATATTATGAAAGTATTAAATAAGGATGTGAATTTTTAAGAAGCCTATTTTGTCTTTCCACAGTATTGCAAATACTTCTGGTGCACAGCCATGGCATAATCTGTAATAGTATCGGTGACAAGGAAAAAAATTAAAACTGGATGAGACCTGTAATTTTAGAACCAATACATAACAGCAAACAAATCTGATGGAAAATGCTGTGAATAGTAATTGCCTGTTTGCAAAAGATATGAAGGTCAGGAAAAACACTGGGTGAAATTTAAAAGATGGGAATGCATACTGGGAGAAAATAAAAATTTCAATTCATGCAGATACCTTTCTCAGTCAGTGATAGATTTTCTTTGCATCTTTAAAATGCTAAGTGTACTCTTCACTAAAAGTAATTAATGGTAAATAATTTGAAAAGCCTTTTCTCTTTTCAGGTCCCTGCTGTTTATGACACTTCAAAACTGCCAGGATGAATTCATCTACCTCTACCTGCTCACAGAAGTTCAAGAGCCACATGCAGTGCTCGGATACTCCATCACCAATATTCCCATACCACATCAGAGGTACAAATCTAAAGGGACATGGACAAACACAGATATAAATGAGTAAGGCCCCATTTTGTCTTGTCATTATTATCAAGAAGAGGAAAGTAAGAAGAAAATATTAGTAAAGCAGGCTGAGATGACATATTTCAAAATTATACTGAAATTAGTCAAATGTGAAAAAATAAATAAGCTATCTTCTGTCAATGATGGAGCATTTTTTTCGAAACTGTGAGGTGTGATTTTCTGTATGAAGTCCTAAACATAATTAAGTTCACAATTTCACAATTTGGCTCTTAGGGAGTGTTGCAATACATAAAGATTAGTACAGTCTAAAATAGTAGTTCACTCATAATATTTAATTACACAAAGGTAATGGAATAATAGAATAAATTCAGTTGTCCCAAGTTTATATCTCAGGTAAGTTTTGGACTTTGTTTTCATTTTGCTCCTGAAGGACTTGGCAGTGAGCAATGGATGCCAATCTGCTCATGATTCTCCATGGCTGGAGCCTGATGCAGCTGTGGAATAAATGAAACCTCTGCCATGATTCAGTTAATACCTCCAGACGTCTCAGTCTTCATTGTTGCTTTGTTTTAGAGTCTGGTTCTACTTTTAATCAGACCAGTAGACTGCCAGAGAACCCATACTAACTGATTCTATAGTAAAAACGCATCTTCTGATAGCGCTTTTTCAGTTGCAAGACAGATGAAGGTTTTAGGAATCCCTTTTTATCTTGACTTCACTTGCTGTTTCCCAACTAGAGGGGTAAGTTTATGTGGATAAGTTATGCACAGAGAGATATTTCTCTCCTGTGGTAATGGAAGACATAAAAGACTTAAACCCATTTGCTTCTGTAATTAACTAATCCATCTCAGGAGAATCAAGGAAAAGCTGCAAATTGAGACTTTTCAAATTAAGAAAAATTAAGCGGTAAATAAATGTTTAAAACCCACCCAGGTTAAATGAGTTTTCCTTTATAACATGGAATTTCTTCTTCTTAAAAAAAAAAAAAAAAAAAAAAAGCAACAACAAAAAAATCCAACCACTACAACAAACAACAAACTGAAAGCTGAAGTTACTCAGCTTAATAACAGTTTATTCTGCCTGACTTGGAATATGAAGTTCAGACATTTAAAAACTGATTTGAATGGATTTTTCAAATTATTATTGTTTGGTTGTCTTTCACCTTATGAAAGCCCACCAACAGGTGAATGATAATTAGCCATTCTGCTGTTATAGTGGTTGGTGCATAATTCACATGGGTAGAAATTCAGCAAGGGTTTGTTATTGTTCCTGTCCTTTTGAAGAAGGCTAAAAGGGCTTTTGTTAATTCACTCTGGTACCCTCATATACGTGAAAATATATTTTCTATTTAGATAAATCTTCTTTTTTTTAATGTATATGTGCAATCAAACCACCATGCAGATTCGGGAAGACCTTTGATTATAATGGTGAACCCTGCACAAGGGGCTGCTTCCAGCATCGACGTTTAATCGATTTTATAGACACAAACAACGAAGCCCTTGAAAACCAAATTCATACTGAAGTGGCTGAGCCTTTTCTGTTCATCCCTCTAACTCCAGCATTCAATTCCAGCTAAGTAAGATCATACTCTTCAAGAAGTATTTTTTCCCCACACTTTTTTTGGTGATTAGCTATAGAATTCAGTAAAGTGCCTGACGTACCACATTAAGAAGGATGCTAAGCGGTTTACAAATCTCAGTAATTAATGACTATTTTTATCACAGAAAATATAGGCGACTTTCTTATATCTATCTGAAACTCAATATAAGCCTCTATAAGCCTCCAGGCTGCATAATTGGTGCAATAGAGCTGAAAATGAGATGGAGGATATAATACAGCTCAAGTAATCCTGCCTTTAGCTGAAATGGAAGAGTGGAGGCTCTGAGCATCCAGAATGTTGTTTCCACTAAGATTTAAAGCCAGCCAGCTGTCGGCTGCTGCAGTGAAAATTGTAGTGTTATTTACTTTCTTTAGTATACTCCAAATACTTAAAGAGACACAACCATATTTATGGCCATTTTTTTTTTATCTTTAACAACTTAAGCAATGTATGCCATCACATTTTTTCTTGTTAGGGGAGAACTGGGTGCATATCCTTCATAAAAGTTTCAATTCAAGCAGTCTGGAAATTACCTCAGGTCACAACATCCTGGAAACGGTGCAATTGGTTTTACCTTCTCTATGCAGGAGCTGTGAGAAATAAAATCATTTTTAAATCATAATGGGTTTATAAAGGGCCCTGAGAACAGGAGGGAACACTGAAAAGGTTTATACAGTGGTGACATTTTAAGATTGAAAGAGAGTGCTTGTTATACAGAGACCTGATGAAATCTGTCAGGTTGGGATTTACTGTTTAGCACATTTACCTCAGATATAAAACCACTGAAAAGTTTAAAAAAGTAAAATAAAAACCACATCCATCTCACCTTTTCTTCACTTAACAGTTTGCATTGCAGAGAAGATTTGAATGAACCGATGAAAATAATGACAAATCTTTAGTATACTTCACTTTAATTTGTTATGTAACTTATTAGTAAATGATAAACATGTATATTGTATCTCATTTTTCTGTGAGAACAGAGTGTTCTGGCTGAAATACAGTCAGTCAAATTAAGGTTTGGGATTTTTTTATTCTCGCTAGGGAAATCTTTGTTACTTTAAAGTTATAACTATCCAGAACCTATGGTTTTGGTAAGGATTATCTCTGTTCTTAATTGTGTGCAAGGAGCCTAGCAGAGTAGAGCCCAGGGGCACGGCTGTAAAACAATCATTAAATAACATTAAGCCTGCGGCAAGGGAGTAGGAATCAGTGTAATCCTTGTACATCTTTCTCCCCAGATTCACCCTCAGCCTAGGGTCTAGGTGTTGGTCTGCTAAAAATGACATCATTGGGTCACGACAGAAAAATCCCATTAATGTTTCTGCCATGGGCACAGTCCTACTGTGTTTGTCCTCGTGGCAGAGTCATAGCCCCATTCTACTTCATCATCTGCATGGCTAAAACGAGAGCACCAATTTCCTGCCTCAGGGACACGCTGTGGGTTTTGACACTGCTGGACTGAAAATGATGTGGAACCAGAGAACATTGTCATTACTGCTTAATAATGGTGAACCATGCTCAGGAGCTTCTTGAGCCTCACAAGTCCTGCTCAGAAAGTGCAGCCGCCTCTCGGAAGGGGAGGCAATCTCTGTTTCATCCAAATGGGCTGTGTAAAGAGCCTGTCCTGGGGGAACTGCTCTGGTGCTGCAAACCATCCTCCACGATCACTCACCCCACTGAACCTCTGCCCCTGGATAAACACCCTGGGTCTGTGACCAGAGACTGCAGGCAGGAGAAGCTTGGAGGGCTGGTGGCACTAGGTCAGTCTCCATCACCTTCCTGCACACCTCTCAGAGCTTTTAACCCAAGCACGGATGGGGTAGTAAAAAACCAACTTACCCCAGAGACCCTGAAATTCTGTGAATTTGGCCTAGGCAAAACATTACTCATTAAGAGATAAGTACTTAGTTTCAAAAGTGCAAAGGTGAGGCATCCTGACTCTCATGGATGGACAGAAGGCATCTAAATGTTCTTCCTCTCACACCACCATTTGGACCTCAGAAGGAAATCTATGCCCTGTATTCATCTCTTCTGAGTACTGCACCTTATATGTATTATTTTGCCTTTTTGGATTATGCTTCCAAAGAGTTGCTAGGTATTATGCTAAGAGATAATACAAAAGTTTGTGCGAAAAACTGGTTTATCACACTTACATTAAGGTGGTGTTATCAAATATGTTTTAGTATTCACTGTGGAGAAATGCTTCTCCTTTTTAATGTTAAATTTTTAAAGTTTTAACAGTATCAGATTTGAACTGTTTCTTTCCACACCAGGGTGAACTAGGAGAGAGCAGGAAATTTAAACTGGACACATGCACCTCACGTTATTGTCTTTGGTTCACAAAGCCCGTTTGAGCATTCACTCCAGGAATTCAAGACCACTCTTTCTGAGAGGCAACTCTATTATTAAGAGACAGGCTTATGAGCCACAGAACATTCTGATGATGTTTCTGGAGCTAAACATGACCAAGGCAACGGTGGTTTGGTTTAATAGAATGCAATATTGCCGCAGAAAACCTCCAATTAAAAAATAATAAAAAAAAAGTGAGGAAGCGGGACTTAACATTCACTCTCTGATAGAAAAAGTAATAGAGCTGTCCTTATGAGGACCATGCTCTCTATTCATGTCTTGAAATAACTAATCAAAATTGTGATTTTACTATTCAGATCTCCTCTATTTTGTTCTGTAGATCTTCATATGTTTCAAATTTGCATATTCAAATACACTCCTTATCTTTCTACTATCATCTCTTTCTCCAGACTTTTCATCAACCTTATCTTCTTGAAATCACACATTTTTCTATTTCCTTCTCAATTTTTTCCCGTTAATTTTTCACCATATTGACCTATAGAGGAACAGTTTCTCGTATCATCAGAAGTTGAATCCAGTGTACACACTAGAATTAAGTTCTGAAAAGCAATCTACAGGGGAAAGAGACACAAAAACTTCTACCTGTCACAGTCTCCATCCCCTGCAACAGTACCCCAGGAGGACAACATTGCTGTCTGGATATGTACACACACAGCTACTGCTTTGTGCCTTGTACTACACATTTAATTGGAGTTCTGGATGGCACACAGAGGGATTGCCCAAAGTTTACTAGACTTCTGTTGCAGGAAAAAATTCTGTTAACAACACATTTTAAAGTTTACTTTACAGAATTTAGCCTGGCAGATAAATGCAGAATAGTTCCTAAGCCTCAGTAATGCATAATCACATACTAAGTCGTCCATTCCTTAATGCTGGAGGAACATAAATGTTGGAAATTGTGGTGCCTGCCCGCAAGATAACATGTACCTGCAAATTTTGAAGCAGACTGTATTTGACACATCAGAGTAGAGCTAGGAAGAAGACAAAAAATAGTTATCTGCAATTGGGAAATAATTACTGGAGGACAGTTGTGTTATGTTATATCAATATCAATATCAATAAAGCCATAGAATTATCTGCTGAGCCTGTGGGTGCATTTAATGCCATAGAAAATATACAGGAGTAGAAGCCCAGGCAGAGTGTGAATAATCTGGCCAGGTAGGTGTAAGAAGCTGATTCAAGAGGCTCAGAATGTAGGAGGATAATTGAAACAACAGATTTGTTTTCCTGCAAGCTTATCAGGCCCACTTTGGCGCATTCAGTCTCCCGGGATCCCATAAATTCCCTCTGTCATGCCGAAGGACAACGAGCTCTCACACGCTCCATGCAGAAGCCTCAGAGGAGCATTTACATCTCGTCAGCTTGACCTTGATATGCCCACAGTAGGAAACCTGATCTGCGGGCACGGCAGCCCGGGTCTGCCCAGCCTGGCCATCTCCTGCTGCCACATGCGCTGCTCTGTGGCAGCAAAGGCAGGGGTCCGACAGCTCTGCTGTCCCTCCCCGGGAGCCAGTGGTGCCACAGATCACAGGGACAACACAGAACCCGGCAGGGAGCTAAGGAGCACTGCCAAGGAAGTAGGGAACCTTCGCTTCAGTGAGACTGCAGCCTTACAAGCCAAGGGATGGAAAAATGGAAGAATGCTGAGATGTTTCTGCTGTTTCCTATGTCAGTTATTTACCTATTTTTTGCAAGTCTAGCACTACTTTTATGTGTATATATATAAATAAAGGGGAGTGGGTGCGTCTCCAGAGGAGACTGGATACAAGCATTGCCACAGGTGGAAGAGCTAGGGCCAGCTCTGCATAGTGCGGGAGCTTTAAACTCAGGTCCTGCTGTTAAGGAAACTTCCCAGTGAGACCACTCTCGAGGCTCTCTGGCAGCCACACTCCCAGTGTCACAGACTGTCACTGCTGGGACCAAGGCCCCTCCACAGGTTCAGCTCCAGTGACCCCGTGGGTCCCTGCTGGACTCCCTGCACTCCCCACCCACAGTCACACCAGGCTTCCTCACCAGCTCAGTCCCAGGATTTCCATAGCAGAGCCTCAGACATCTCACCCACAAAGCCATTTATGCACAGTGCAGCAGCACAGAAACAGCTTGAGCTGGTGCCTCCAAGGAGGGACCCTGAGCAAAGGAACCCCTGGGCTTTTACCCCCTCCCAGTCCAAGAGCGCCAAAGTCTCGCTGCTCCTCCTGAGCCATGGAGCCTTGGGCTCCTGCCACGTGTCTGTGTCCCTCACCTGGCTGTGCCACAGGTCCCTGTGCCCCTTGCTGTGCAAAGGTTGGCAGCTCACGGCCTCTTGTCTCAGGGTCCCACCAGAGGTGAACCTGCAGCTCCATCTGCAGCTGCACCCCCCGTTCCCTACCCTGAATGTGCTCCTCAACACCAAGTGTGTTCATCAACACTGCCGTCACATTGCCATGGCAATACCACCCCTGGGCCATCCCTACAACCCAGCACACTGCTCTGGAAGGGTATCCCAGACATCTCATCCCAGGCTGAGTTCTGATCCTCTCAGTGCATCACATAGCAACAGGGCCCTGCACTTAGCCACAGCAATTTAGGCATTGAGGTGTTATTTTGATTTTTGTGGTTTTGCTCAAGATGAGCATTTCTGTGCAGCCTGAACTGGACATGGTCGCATGTACTTTGGAGCCTGGGGTTTTTGGACAGAGGGGGCAGATCCCTGATCAGGGAGAGGGATGAATGGGGAGGCAGGTAGTGAGTGATCCTCTCATAGAGGAAAAGTGCTGAGCTCTCATCTCCTCTCCCAGAGGGGGCCATGAGGAATCTGGTCACACTCAGAGTGTGCTGAGCAGCAGGCCTAGATACTGTCTGTACACTGACAGAAAAAAAAATAAACTGAAAAAGTAAACAACCAATATTTATTTGTGTAATTAAAGGAGACTAAAACATGATAGAAATATCTAATCACCACAAGAAATCCCGTAACCAATTTCCAACATGATTAAACTCGCATTGTTGCAAAATAAAGCAATCTAATCAACAGCCTGTGTTCTAATTACGTCTACCTGATCTCAAAATATTTCTGAGCTTGTTTATATCCCCAAGCCCTTTTATCTTGACGTACTGTAAAGTCATTTCTAAAATGAATCAGGTAATGTGTTTTTCTTTCCGTGGCAGGTACAGCGATGTGAGCCCAAGGAGGTTGAGAGACCACTGCCACAAAGTGATGATTGAAATTCTCAGGCAAGTGGGGGGAGCAATGGAGAGGGAAATGAGAGTGCTCAAGGGGAAGAAATAGGCCTACTCCTGGAAAAGGAAGGAAAACACACCGTATACAAAGGAGGATATAACAGACTAAGAGGGGGAGAAGAAAATATGCAGTGCAGAAAAAGAAGGTAGAGCAGAGAGATGAAGGAAGGGCAATCAGAGGCACCTAGAACTAGGATGGGGGTAGTGAAGAATATTCAAGACTCCCTTAAATTACCATTAATCAAGTTTCATAAATTCACATTTCTATCTCTTTCTCACATTGTACTGTTTTATTCATTTAAGCCTTTCCTCAAACCTAATCTTGGCTCTCATAGACACAGATTTCAAACAGTTAATGATGGTTGGTCAAGGAGGAGATGGGTGGATGAGAGGTGATATATGCACATAGCTGAACAGGTAATGTTCTAAGTTACCTCCAAAAAATGGGGAAGGACAGGGATTTTGGGGAGTGGAAAAACTGTGTATTCCTGTTTTGCTACACAGCAAAGTGAATTACAAGGTTTACATCATAATATTGGCTTGTGGATGCTACAGCAACATGTAGAATTAACAAACACGGTGTGGTTGTGGGAAAGGCAACATGCTCCAAATTAGAAAGACAAGAAACTGCACCCTTTATACTTTTGCCAGTAGACTAAACACACAAACAATGAAAAAGAAATGGGAGGGAAAAAGAAATGCAGACTTTCAAGGTTTTATTTTCTATTATAAATTCTGACATAACCCAAACTACTTAAAAAACTACTTTCCTCACACACATACATATTTTACTTCCACTGTTATGATTTAAATCAGGTTTGCCTCCTGGAGTGCTGAAAAATCAAAGGGACCTGTAGCCCACAGGCAGAGCCCCAATTAGAAAGACTCCAGACAAAACCTGCACAGTGTTGCCCCTCATTTCTCAGACAACAGGAACTTACCTCAAATTATTTGAAAAATACTGTCAATCACAACAACGAGACTATTTGGACAGAGGAAAAGACAGAAAAGATAACTTTCAATTGTAAAATGAACAATATTCAGCACTAATAGTGGAGGCAAACATCACTTTTTTTTTTTTCTTTAACATTCATGAGGATTTCAGATCTCTGGTAGGAAACTCTTGTTCCCCTGTTTTCTTGTTTCTTTATACAACCAGAAGGATACAATGATTCAGAAGCATAATGCAGAAGATACAATAATTCCTTGTTTAACACTCATGGAACAAATTTCACTGCATGAAAGCTTTTTACTCCTCATCTATTTCATTTTAGAACTCTGAGATTTAATGCTTTTTCCCTTTGTTAGTCACTATTAATGACTAAAAACTCTCTTTCATTGAGAACAGTATCTGAGAGGGTGGTCTGTCCTCACTGAAAAGCAGCAGGGTTCTGAAATTTTGGCAGGCTTCCTCTGCAGCACATCTAGAGGCCCTCCAGTGCAAAGAGGTGGCAGCTGGAAAACTAAATAGAAAAAAAAATGTTATTCTGACAATGACCTCCATTCCTAAATTAAAAAAAAAAATGTAAAAGAGAAAGAAATAGAACGATAGCTCTGTGAGCTGTTAGCTGGATATGTCACGGATGCAGCCTCAGAGCTAGAAGAGAGGAAAATCTTAGCTCAGATTTCCACATTTACTTTGTACAAGACAGGGTCATGCAGGAAGGTTAAACCAACTTTTTGTATGGACTAATTTGCTTTGTTTAGAACCCACCGTGACCCACACATGTCTCACAGGAGATTTTTTTCCCAAGGTCTAAAGGGCTTTGGGTGCCGGATCCAAGAGCAAAGCCAGGAAGGGCTTGGAGAACAATTTGTTGTGGGAGAATGCCAGCAGATCAGACTAAGATATTCTCCTCAACAAGTAAGAGGCAGAGAGAAAATCAGAGCAAAACAAAAAATGTGACCCAAAAAACAAACAAACAAAAAAAAATTGCCTGGGTTAAAAAATAAACAAGCTACAACTTTAGAAGAAGGCTAGCAATTCCCAGGAGTCCTTACAAAACCTGCAGCACAGGTTTGGTTTCTGTTCAAGTATACCAGTGGCTGTATCATAATACAGGGATATTCAGATCACCTTTGTACTAGGGCAGTCCTGATTATAGGCAAAAACCTAATGTTGGCTGCACAGAGCGCAGCATCTAATCACTTATCTTTTTTTTTTTCCTCACCGCTTCTCCTCTGGCTGCACTGTTTATATTACTTGAAGTACTCAAATCTCACTTGTTCGTGTGTACCCCCTCTAAAAAAGTCTCTGAGCTTCTGAGGCTTTGCTGTTTCTCCTAACACAGAGAGACAAGAAAAACAGGACAATTATAAACTTCCAATTATGCAAAAAAGTTGGTGTAGTTGCTGATGATTTATATGTTGTTTGATATTTTATAGGTCATCTTAAAAGTTAACATTTAAATTATTTGAGAAATTCTGACTCTTAAATTGGCTGTTTCAATAATGTTATTGCTGCTGACTCCCTCGAGTGCTGGTGCTCTTAGTTTCCTGATTTTAATTATTAATCCACCACCTCATGTTGTGTTTCGCCATAGCAGCAGAAAGGTTAATATTCATAACCAGTTTTCAGGTTATTTTTAAAGGTACGTGAGGAACAGTGCAGGGGAAGATGGAGGAGGGAATCAAGTTTTAATTACTTGTTAATATTGCTATCTAGGTTGTGGGGCTGATAGCAGCTCTGCTCCTTCCCAGGCTCTTTATGTGCACATCCGCAAGAACAATTCCACCCAAGGCTGAACATCACTCCCTGTCTCTCCAAAATTACCTCTGTGCCAGCTGCTTTCAGCAGCCTCTGACCAGCAGCTTTTGCAATACTGATCTGCTGAAGTAATAATTGAAGGGAAATATTAAAGAATCATCCATGAAAAACAAAGCCTTTGCACACACAGAATCTCATCTAATCTTATGCTGCATTAAGATACAAATAAAACAGACTGTCTTCTTTCTTCATTTGGGTAGGACCAAATCCAACTTCCATGCTGACAAAGCACGGAGCCTGCTGGAGACCTGAGCTTCTCTCTGCCTTATTCTTTACTCTCTCAGACTGATTTTTATCTTGACAAAAATCTGGACTTAAATAACCAGCACAATTTATTCCCTTCTGCCTGAGTCTCCAGAAAGTGCAAAAGACTTTTTTTTTTTTTTTTTTTTTTTTCCCTCTGTAAAGCCACACTGAGAAATCTTCCTTTATATCAGCAAGGATTTCCATCACAGACTCAACTGTACATTTATTATCAGAAAGTAATATTTGGTCCTTTCTCCATAATGGGTGCACACGACTGCATCATTTATAGTGAAAAAGTGAGAAAGAAAAAGGAAATAAAGAAAATCCTTTCATGGGCAATTTTCACTCCATTTTCTTTTTCCTCAGGAAAAGGTAAAACCAGTTCACAATTAGGCACATCTAAAACTTGATTCAAAGCTCAGATCTGCCCAAGACAGATCTCTACATGTCCCTGCATAACCTCTCTGTATGCACATGGGGAGGTTCCTGCTGGGACTACTTGCTTTCATTTTACCCTAAAAATAAAGTTGAAAGTGGATCAGATTGGTGCCTTCCTGTCTTTTAAGCATAAAAAGGAAATTGACACACACACTTTTGTGCTGTTTTAAGTTCTCAGTCCATTCAAAATAAGACCTGAGGTGACTTGCTTCCATTTCCCAGTCTCTCTCCTCCTCTTGCCCTCAGAAATGAACCACCAGGAGCTACAGGGTATAAAGTCAAGTCTTTCCCAGAATCCTGAGATGAGAAACCTGCAATGTGAATGGTAACCCAGCAGGTATTTATGGAAGGCAGAGTAGGATACATACTACAGTATGATTTTTTCCCTATCTTACCAGGAGGCTGAGGATCCTCTGTGCAATAAGAAAGTCCTGGATCACCAACATTACTCAAATCAAATTCAAAATTTAATGTTTCCTTGGCACTCTTTCTGTATCTAACCACACATAATGCACTCCAAAGCCCATTTAAACAGGTTCTAAGGCAGTGATATGACTACAGACCTGTCACAAAAATGAAATGCCAATTGCCATCCTGACAAGAAACCCACATATTTAACTGATGAACAATTGGTGTGAAGAAAAAAAAAAAAAATGGATGGGAATACATTTTTATTACCTTGTAGGATTGTTACAGAATTCCTTGCTACTGAATGAACCTCATGGACACTATTATTGCCACTCCATTTTTTTTTTTTCATTTTTTATTTCTTTTCAAGTGAAAGTTTCTTTGCTTTCAAAATTATAAAGCTTTGTTTCACTGCCTGTAAAGACACAGGCAGCAGTAGAAAGAAAAATATTCCTCATATTTTCAACAGTTTCATTCACCTATATTCACAAAAGGACACTTACCTGTTATTCTCTACTGTAGGGATGATGCAAATATTTATTATGCAGTACGATTTGAAAAGACTTTTTTGTGTTTTACATCAAAAAGTTGAAGTGAATGAAAACTGAAAGTCTTGCTGAATACACAGGACATAAAAACTCAAACCTGTGAACTACACTCTGTTTTAAATTACTATTTTGAATCAGAAAAATGATGAAACCAACCTCAGCTTATTCCCTGTCACCAGTCAAAACATGCATGCTTGCCCACGGCCTCATGCAGAAAGCTGAATTTTTACTAAGATTGCATACAGCTAAGACAAAATACCTACAGAGATATTACGATGATGCTTCACTGAAAACATTAAAGTGTTTTTTTCTACTCAGTCAAAGCCCTCTAGATGGCATTCTTTAGTAAACTTTGGCGATTGCACCCATTTTGGCCTCAGTGCAGTTCACAGTGTTTTCACTAATGTTTTTAAATTAATCTACTGTAATGACTGTCAGTTTAATGAGTTATTAAAAGATATTCATGCTTTTGTAGTGCAAAGTGTAACAAAAATAGAATAAATAACATTTCGTTTATTCAAAAGTTCCTAGAGTAAAATATGTTTCTCTGTCTGAAGTGCATTGCAGGCCTTAGAGAAAAGAAAAGCAACAGTATTTTCAAGCAATTTAATATTTTCTGGAACAGGACACATGCAGGCAAAAATTATAGTAACCCATCTTCCTTCTGAAGTAAGGTCTTTATAAATGAGAACTTCACTAAGTTTGAATAGTTTCCCTGGTAGGGATTCTCTGAATGGTTTTACAAGCAGAACAACTTGTAAACAAAAGGAAAACCTGCTGCTAGGACCCCTGTTTAGCCTTACATGAGAATGCTGCATTAATTTGCAGTAGGCCCACAAATGTCAGTCTCATTAGATTAGCAAACACAAATTCCTGTATAACTCAGGCTCTCTGTTACTGCTCCATGGAGCCCAATAACTCTGCAGAAGTGGATCCTGGCAGTGAGGCAATGTGTCTGCAAAAAGGGCAAGTCGGAGAGATTCTGACTGTCGCTGCCATCAAATAAGGTGGCAATCTCCGACACCAATGCACACACAACCTATACACACACGTATGGACTGGGGCCCTTCTGTGCCAGTTCAGCACATGACCACTGGACCCAAACAGAGGGATTTCTGAATTCCTGACCCACACAGAGCTACCTGATAATAATCTGGGGCATGTCTCTAACCCTGCATGCTTTTCTAATGAATGTAGATGTTTGAAGCAGACCTGAAAACCTAACCCCTACACCTGAATCATTAATTCGTTTGTTTGATTCAATAAGTACATAGGTGTTTCATTTAGTTTTTAACCCCCCAAATTAAGTCACGTATTTCCTCTTGTCTGTATTCTACCGGATGGATGCTACCTCATGCCTTATGCAGAATACCACAGGTATAAAAAAAAAGAACAAATGTTATATAAAAGAAGAACAAGCCAAAAATACCCCGGGGTTATTTCAAACTCCAGCAGTTTTTTGCAGGTGTTCTGGGCTTCAACAGCACAGTGAGACTTTTTCATTCATGTTCTGCCTGCTTCCTGGAAAACAACACTGACGTGAATATCCAAGCTAAAGAAAACAAAACCCAATGTATATTTCAAAAGGAGAACTGGCTTTATATCCTATGGATTTTTATGTAGCTGTGCTCACAAACTGCGCCTAGGCATCTGAGGCATGTTGAACTATTCAAGCATAAACAGAGCCAAGAATATTTATAGTTCTATTCTGTCATAGTGGATGTTGCAATTGGACAAATCATAGGGCCCAAGGTGACATACTATAATATTAATAGAGGGGCAGAGTGAGAAATTACCAAACTGAAGTGCTTGGAAATCAACAACCTACAGCAAGAACACCCAATGTCATAAGAAAGTCATTCCAGACTAAGAACACATGGATTCAGGTTCCTCTTAATCATTTTGTCTAGTTGTGTTCTCTGTTTTATGATGGTTTAATTGTAGCTGCACTTCAAATGTGGTGCACTGATGGGGGACAGCAGGGGAGCATTAGGCGTAAAATTTAACTGCAAAGCTCAATGCAATCCTAATTATGGTGCTGCTATGACACCTCCATAATTACTCATTCTTATCCACTGGCTCTACTAAAATAATTCACAAGACAGAAAAGCAAGCTGAGAATGCCAGCATTGTCACTGCAGTCCAACACTACACAGGACTAAAACACAGTGATGCTTGGCTTTTCGACACCCACATGCCTCCACAAAAGTTACAGGAGTCCTATTTTAAGCCCTGAGTTCTTATATAATTCAAAGGTCATCTAAGCTAGCTAGAAGGAAATGTAGAAGAGAGAAGTGCTTAAAATTTCATCTTCCTCAGGTGACTCTGTCTGATCTGTGTTAGCTGTTTTTATTCAGTCAGGATCTACAGTCCTGCAGGACTTGGGAACTTTTTTTTACACAGGCAGGCAACTTACACTTTCCTTTTCAAAACCAACTAGAAATAGAAGTGGAAGTTGTGCTGCTATTTTTCTTTTCATAAGAACCTAGGAGCAGAGCATTTCATTCATGGACAAAATAAATAAGCGTCACCATGCCTTTGTCCCTCTCTAGACCAGGAATGCAGTGACAGGGCTGGCATTCTCAGCTTGCTTCTTGTCTTGTGACACACTGAGCAGAGATGGTGGATAGGGAAAAGGATGATAAATGTGTCATAGCAGTGCAGTAATTAGGATTGCACTGGGTTTTGCACTTGCTAGGGGAAACATAGATCAATCTGCAGTCCTCCCTTTGCCCGGGGAGTGCCCTTATCAAGGGGCTGAGGAGACAATGCTTCACTTTTTTAAAAAGAGTGGCCAATCTAGCCTCCAGCTTTACAATTAGGAGACTTTCATGGGAAAGGAAAAGCAAGGGTCTGCCTTCCTCAGGTAGGGAATCAATTAAGACTTCGACCTTCACATCATAATACAGGGATATGTCTCAGGTCTGGGGAACCTTCTCAGTGCTTACTCTTCCTCAAGATATCTTCATCATGCAATGGAAGCTAAATCAAGCCTGGAGAAATAAATACTTGTTCATGAAGACAGAAATCTTGGCTATGCTATCGACAAAAAAAAAAGAATCCCAGCCGCCTTGAATAGTCCACTAAAATAATACAGGTATGTACTCACAGCCCTTCCAGCAACATGACAGTTACTCTGTTCTCTGCACTCCTGTACTTGTGCCTCATTTTTCCTGGTTCATTGTTTTACAGGACGTGTCTCAAAAGATCATCAGAATTGGAGGAGCTACAAAACTCCTGATAACCTCTAAGACACACTCTGGGGTGTGAAAAAAGGCAGCAGCCTCTTCTATCACAGAAAGGTTAAAGAGCACTTGTTTTGGTTGTGCAGAAAAGGTCAAGGGCAATTACCAAAACTCTCATTGCTGCATTTCAGTCTTTCTGTCCTCCAATTTTAGAGCAGCTTAGTTAGGGTACAAAATCATTTATTAGATCATGATGTAAGAGATCTTTAAATTTTAACCACAGAGATACTGATTTCCTCCAGTACTGGCAACTCTAAGTCATTCAAAAAGTTCAAATGCTTGGTTTGAAATAAAAAGCTTTAAGGACTTCTGAAAAAGTGAAAGAAACCATACATAATCTTGAGTGGTTTTTTGGTTTTTTTTCCTTTTTAAAAGCAAAGACTGTGGAATTAAAACAAAACAAACTACAAACAACAAACCCCCAAAACATACCTAAACCCAGACTCTGCAACAACATACAACTGTGAATCTGAAATGAGACACCACTTACTGCAAGAACTTCATATAAACAGTAAGTTTGCAACGCTGTCCCTGCTCAGCTCATTCATTTACTGAGTGCAAGGTTGGTTGATAGGTACTGACAGCAAAGGTTAGATCAGCTTCCCAGCCTGCTGGAGGGTGCTTAAAGGATTAGTACCAAGGGACTTAATAATATTGAAAGTACCTGAATCTCTCTGCTGTTCCAGATTATTGCAGGGGGCTTCCCTCTGCCTACACAACAGTAGAATATCTAATCAAAGGTAAAATCAGGTACACTTTTCATTTCCTGATTATTTTGTGGCTGATTTCTGAAAATTGAGACCTGTTTCACGTAATCAAACTTTTAAACCAATCTGGACTCAGAAGGCACAATCACGAATCCATAAATACCCAACAAAACCAGAATGTTGACTATAAAAATGGACTATTTGTTTCAGATATCATATTTAAAGTAACCAAAAAAAATTCTTCCTAACCCAAATTTTTGCTTGAAGAAAATCTAGAGCCACACTTCTGCTACATATGTCTTTATACACACACACACACATACATACATGAATATGGGTATATACACATACCATTAGTGCTCCCTGAAGAGATTTCTAAACATGATTTAAAATTCAAAGTTTTCTCTTCATGAACACTGACAAAGCAAAGCAAAGGAAGTTTCAGGTCTTCACTTCCCTGAAGTCACTTCAGGAATTATCTGCCTGCCTACCAAACATACATCTATAATGTACAGGGTGCATGACAGCTGGTCAAACCAACTTTTATAACAGCACAGAAGTGGAGGTTTATTCAGAGTGTGCCTGATCTCAGGTGAATGTAGAGGCCTAAGTGAGACCAGAGGTCTAAAAGTCCAATGGGAGAAATACTTCTCCAACCCATTCGCTGGAGATGTATCCATCCCACAATATGAAAAATGACATCAGAATCCCATTAATTACAGAGAACAAGTGAAAATCAAATGCCTTCAGAATGCAAACCTACAAAATATTCTGGGTTCAAATCCGCCTTGCTTTTTCTAAAGATCTAAAATCCAATTATTGCACCATGCATTAAATTGCAGCTCTGATCTAAAGCCAAACATGGAACACGGCAAACCAAAAGGGATCTGGCTGAAGGAGCCGTGGAAAACTGACATGAGAATTGCTAATGAAACACAGACCTAAACAGTCACTCTGCAGCAGTGCAATATGAATATTTCAAAAGTAAAAATGTCACTAAGAAAGATTTTTTAAATATGTACTAAAAATGGAAAAATTCTTACAAATACACTTTAGCCATCAATATATATATATATTTTTCCCTTAACAGTCTGGAGTCTGGAGAATATCCACTTAGTGACTGTTACCTCCTATCCAGTCCTTCTTGAGAGGCTTACAAGTGACCACTCCCGTAGCAAAGAGGATTGCAAGGGAGAGATTACAGTTTCATGCAACATCTTCAGGTAATCACGGCACAAAGAGAAGAGGAATTAAAAAAATTGGAAAGGTTTTATATCTGCAAAATGAACGACATCCACGTTTCATGTAAAGTCTTCTATTTCATTATTAGGGGTTCAGAGATAAAAGGTAAAGCCACATAAGAAAACTCTTAAACCTGAGGGGTTTTGTCAATACAGAAGAGAAACGTGTCTAAATATATCATTCTTTAAGTGGAAAAAAGGCTCCCTTCCTAGTGGCAAAATGTTCATCTGCATGGGAAAATGGATAATCACAGTTGTGTCCTCTGCTATTTGATCAAGAAAGAAAATTAGGTGCTCCGTATGTAGGTATTTTTTGTCTCTTCTCTAGGAACAAATCATCTTTCTCACCCTTTAACAATCCATCACAACTTTTTTTTGCCACCAGCCCAAACCACCAGCTGAGGGGATTTTGCTAATTAACTACAAGTCGCGAGGCGCAAAATTCAGCCATCAGGTTGTTTTTCTTCTCCTAAATAATAACATAATCAGAACATTAAAATGCTCCTGTTGGATTTATCTTATGTTCTTATGTAAAACAGAGATTTTTAAGAATTAGAGTAAATATTGAGAGTATTAACTAGTAAAAGCTAATGGATGATAGAGGCCCCATGAAGCTAAAAGCAAATGCCAAAATGCTCTAGCAAACGAGGCCATTAGATTTTTCCACCCACTACGCTGCCAATAAGGCAAATACAATGATTTCATTTATCTAAATAACTGCTGCTAGTCACAGATAATGGCAGCTTAAGCTACTCAGTGTGCAGTAGGCCACTTGGAGAAACAAAACAAAAATAAAGCACGCTGCAGAAGAATAAAACAATTGTGCAGTTGTGTGTCTGGGCTCTGACAGAGAGTGCCCATTATTCCTGGTTACCAGGAGGAGCACGCAGGTGAACAGATAACTGCCTGGATAAACAAATGTTCATAACACAACTCACACATTGAAAAACTGGCCCGCAGACCAAACCTGCATGACCTTGAGCATAAGTAGGCTCTTTCTTTTTTCCTTTGTTCCCTTTTCATGCCTGCATGTACCAGATAAAGTCACAGGACTCCCAGCCAGCGACTAGAACAAATGAGGTGGTTCAAAGGGCTGTTGTGAGGCGCTCTCTCACCATACACAAAGTGCCGTTTTTCCTTTGCGTGCTTGGTGCCATCTCTAATCCAAAGCAATTGCCCTAAGGTGCCAGACACATACAGAATGAGACAGCCAGCAACAGCAAGTAGCATCAATCTGCCTCCTCCAGATACTAAATGTTGCTGGACAGAAAACTCATGCTATATTCCGCCTGTGTCCCACCAATTCCAGAAGAACTCATAATAATCTCAGCTGCTGCTCCTCAAATCACCACAGTAATTCTGTAATGAATGTGTCACTAAGGAGAGAAAAGTCATCTAGATTTACTCAGCAAAGAATATAAAAAGGGGGCTTAATTACAAACAAGATGCTTTTTTTTCAGACAGTTCACAGTTAATTTTTCCCCCTGCCACCACAGCAAAGATGTTTTAGGCGATCAGCAGGCAGACCTTGAACCAAGTAGTTTACAGTGCAGAACTTCACTGTAAATGGAAGTAGCTGCTGATTTACACTCTGCAGCTGAGGGCAGTAACTTTCTCAGCCAAATTACTCTAGCTACCTTTGCTCATGTAGAAACCAGTGGGATGGAGTGAAAAAAAAGTGTGGGGAGGAATTATCAACAAGAGTTTCTAGCATCGTTTGCCAGAAGATGGTGGACTTTGTGTCATGCTCTAAAATGAGCAAAACAATGGAAAAAGCAGCAAATGGACTGGGTGTTGGTTTCTCAGGCTGCTTGTCGAAGGGCTCTGAAACCTCACTGATATTTCCCTGAGGTTACAGAAATTAAATGAAATATTGAAAAACATTCAAACACGTTACAACAGAAAATATTGTGGGGAAAAAAAATTGCTCAGTTGGTAGCTCATCTTTGATGAGCAGGTACTGTGACCTCCAGAAGGTGGAAGGTGAACCTTGAAAACTCTCTCAAGGAGCTTTGAGTTGGCTCCTTTCTTGTCTCTGCCTGGGGGGACCAACAGCTTCAGTGGCACAGCGAATGAAATTAACATTAAGGAGCCTGTGAAGAAAGATCAGCATCTAGACTATCAGTAGTCAGAATATGAGATAAGGCTTAGAAGGACAAAGGTAAAACATAATTATCAAACAACTGTTTTGTATCACTGAGGAAATACCATCTCACCAGAAGAAGCTACCACACGGGAACAGTGAAGCATTTCCCACCCTCTGAAACAAGCTGGTTTTCTCCCAACAGTACCAGCATAAAGATAACTTAGATTAATCTAACTAGAGAGGATTTTTTCATACAAAAAACAATCAAGAAAGGACTGTCCATCTGCAGCTGAACAGGAGCGCCCAGGCATGAAGGAAGGCCATCAGCTGAGCCCACAGAGCAGGAAAAATATCTTTCACTCAGTGCACAACTTTAGGGCCCAAGTAACAGCTGGTGGAAAAAGACATCAGTGCAGCTTCACTGAGTGTTCTGAAGTTGTCTCAGGAAAGGTGTTCTCAGATATTTACTTTTTGAACCAGCAGAGGCTGTGACTAGGCGTAAAGTTTTGAGAAGCAGCTGGGCTCACATGTGCTTAACAAGGGAAGGACTAGAAGTCAGCATCTGTGGATGAGAGAGAGCAAAACACAGCTCCTTTTTTGTTCAGAAAAGTACCTGATTTCAGTCATGCATTTGCAGCACTGCCATCACCCCTGAAAACATCACTTCCTCGCTCTGCTCCTTTTCCTTTCGTCTATACACCACCTGAAAATTATTCTTTTAACCTGAAATCTGTCATAACTAAACTTGATAGATTAAATTTTGATCTCAAACTCCATATTTTATGGCTTTCACATGTTTCAGTAGAAGCCCAGCTCTTCTTTTTTTAAAGAAACACTTGACTTCTTTGTTGTTAATTGTACAGTGTGTATTTTCCCCCCATTAATATCTCTATGATGTAGAGTTTAATTTACTTTCCACCATTTTACTTTTAATTATTACAAGACTCCTAAGCAATAAACAGAAGAAACATAATGATGGGACAAGCCTTTTAAATGATGGGACATAACAATTATTAATTACAACTTAAAAGTCCCTAGCAGCACTTTTTTGCTATAAATACTGGCTGACTTCAAAAGCTGGAAAAGACTAGTATTGTGCAACAGTCAATTAATTAGATATACTGCAGATACCTTTCTTAATGAATTTGATTATTAATAGCACAACTCTCAGATTTAAATACTGACTCAAGTGTTAGTATTCATATATTTTTTTCAGGGATGAATATATTAGACTGCATGGGCCACCTAATTTAATTGCAAATTATTTTCTCCATTGTCATGTGGTCTATTGTATGTTGAGTTCACCTTATTGCTTATCAGTTATTCAGACAGCTGTGCTAGGTGGCAAAACTTTAAATCATCCATAAAAAAACAAACAATATTTTGCATTCCTTCTCTCTGTTCTCTGTTATTTTCTGTGGACCATGACAGAATTTTATTCTTAGCTTAAATAAAAGGATTGTAAAATAGCATGGCTGTCACAAGTAAATCTAGAGTGTCCTTTTTAAAGACATGAAAATTCTGAGGAAGTTTCTGTTTTAATCCCAAGCATGTTTAGGAACTAGTAATGTCTTTTCAGAAGCAATGTCTCCACAGGTAGGGAAGTTGTTTTGTCAGTTCTGTGAAAGAGCTTTTAATTACCTGCATTTAATTGAGTCTTGCACATACACATTGGGAAACAATTTATGAGGTTTTCTGAGTCTACAACATAGTTCACACAATAAATCATTCTTTCTCTCTGTATTTAACTCATATGCTGTCTTTGAGCCAGGGTTTCTTGGTATTCTGTTTTTTTCTTTTCTTCTCAAGGAGTATGAAAAGCACAGAGAAACAATCTTCTGGTACTAATAACGTGGCATGGAGCAGGGTTTGGGCTCAGAACAGGACAGCTCTGTTTTCTTCTCAGCTGCACCAATTAAACATTAGGAGACTGGACAAGCCAGGTCACCCTCAGTTTGGCATTTGCACTGAAGTGGAGACAAATATTTTCCATTTCTGTTGCAGTTTTCTGAGAACTGAAGAAACAAAACCTGCACGTGGGAACAAAATACCTTGTGACTGCTTTGCAGAAGTTTGAACAACTTAGGCTAAGGTGAAATTAAGCCTGAATTTTCAAGTTAGCTTCTATTTGCAAATTGGACTAACTTCAGCAAAAAACCACTGATTTCCAATTGTGGTCACAACTTCATGTAAAGATAATGGGAAGGGAAGACATGACTAAATGCCTGAGAAAAAAATCTAAGTATTTGTACTGCAGCAGAACCCAGAGGTCCCAGGTAAAACCAGCAGAAAACTGCCTCTGTTCTGATGTGTTCCTCTGACAGATAGGATATGGGGAAAGGAGGAGCTGTAGTACTGTTTAACTAATTAGTGTCTTAGTTTGCTCTTTGTTTTACACAAGACATGAAAGATTTTCTGCGGATGAGTCAGAGCACAGAGTACAGCAAGGAGAAAGTGCTAAACATCCGATAGACCTGACTGCACTGGCTGCTGCTGTGGGCTCCAACATCTTCATGAATTGATAAGAGTGATCCTGAAGTGAGGAAGACTTTTGCTGAGTTGTTACCTCACTCAGTGTTTATCAGGATAAATAAAATCCAGAAATATACTGCAGAATGAAGTGGTGATTGAAATTCTGCAAGCAAAGTCACGGAAGTCACTGACCACGCACCCTTGACAGATCCTTCCTCCTGATCCTTGGCTCTAGGCCCTGGGAAATTCTGCTACCAAGGAAGCTTAAAACAAACATATATCACTAATGACAGAAAAAACATTCACAAAGCTGACACAAGGGTGTGGTACTGAACGTATAGGTAATCCCAATCTCCTAAAAAATTGATTAAATTCCTTATGAAAATTTTAAGTCCTACTCCTTGGGGAAAAAAAAAATCCTATTGAGACAGACAGAGAGGCTACTAATCATATTTCTTCTCAATTCTTCTCCTTAGCCCTAATTAGTAGGGAATATTTGCATTGAAACAATTTCTTTTTCTCCTTCATTCATTTGATCAACTGCTTATCCCTCACCTGGAGCCATAATCTCTTGTCTGTAGCTTCATAATCTTCTGCACTACTAAAAGGATTAGATATCCAGGTGAAGCATAAACAGCAGGAACAGATGATCACACAGGAAACAAACACTATTCTGATTTTTCAGATGCCACTTTTCCCCACAGTAATTAGGTAAAAAGAAATTCTAACCACCATTGCCTCTTAGAACACAAAGAAGGAACCCTGTAAACATATAGGAAAAAAACCACCACCACCACCAAAAAAAACCCCAAAATCCCCCACAAAAAAACCCCCAAAAACTCAAAAAACCCACCAACAGCACAAACCTTAGGACATAGCTTTTAAAATATTTCTCCCCCTAAGTAAAATCACATGAAACTACAAAATGAGTAATATTAAAAGAGACTAAGAAGATTAAGGAAAAAAAAAGCGATAGAGATTATTCTAATGCTTTAACAATTTGCTGCAATCTTTACAATGCAAATATTTTCTATTCTGAAAACAGATGTCACTTTCTCTGGGCTTCTAAAAAACTGGAGAAGCTGAACTGGGGGTGGGAAGGTTGCATTTTCTGTGTGTAGTTTTCACCGGGCAAGATCGACTCTGCCACTGTACAGTCCACACTCACATGATCATTTCTTTTATAAATTTAAAGGGCATTTCTTGCATGTGACTTGTTTTAAGCCAGGACATCTATTAAGGTTAAGCACTCTGACTGCATGCGACCATTAAAAATGCATGAGGCAAATATTTGTAAAATTCAATATGCATTTAATTCAAAATTCAACATTTGTAAAATTCAACATTTCAGAACTCTAAACTGTAAGATCTAAACCCAGCCAGTTCATACCCTTTTGACACACATGATATTTGAGACGTATCTTTTGTTATTTACCATTTCACTCTTTTCCAACTAGACTTCTGACATTAGAGTCAACTGCAGCTCTCACTAACACACTCTATGACTGGAAAATTTTCAGTAATTGCTCTGGTCATCTAGACTTAGTGAGAAGAAAAAAAAAATTTGAAATGCATTCTTCTCTTTAATTAAGTCTGAGTATACAGTAAGTTTTACATACGACAAACAATGGCAGGTGAATATGACCTTTTTGGTTACTCAGTAGTGTTTATGTGTGGGAATTGGGTGAAGTGATAGCACTACATGGAAGTTGAAGCCACTAGAGAAGCAGAAAACAAAGTCAGTCTGTTCAAAAACAGATAATTCCTCATGCCTCTCCTTTCCAGTTCAAGTTACAAGGTGCTCCTACTTATTAATCTACCAATATTGTCTGGGCCTTTACAACGTGCTGACTCCTTCCCTGGCAGTTTAAGAAGCAATAGATCTGCTTGTGTCCATCAGGAGCCCATGGAGATTGACAGGAAGCAAAGCAAGCAAACCAAAACCAATTCCCAAGAAGTGCAGTGTCCCTTTCATCGATTAGGACAGATTTCAGTAAGTGAGTGGACATAATAGACTGCACGAGGGTGGAAAGGTTGTTAAAGATCTGCAAAAACTCCAGTCAAATGCAGACTGAATTGACACAGTTTTACTGATGGAAGCAGACCCTTCTGTGCTCCTGCCAGCACACGGCGGCAGCTTCTAGAGAGCTGTCAAAAGTTTCTGTCCAAGCAGACAAAACCCAGCACCTGAGCTGGGGCAGCTGATATTTGCCTACACCTACATGTCTTCTGAGCGGTTGTTTAAAATCTGACCACCTGGCAAAATTCACTGAAAAACAACAGCCAAATAGATTCAAACTTCACCTGGCAGGCCTGTCTAGTCCTGTCTACACTGTTCTAGACAACTATAAACCCTTGTTTTCAGGCAGAGACATCCCTGGAAGTGGCAGCAAAAATTCAGCAGGGATTTAGGCCAGACAGACGTGTGCTGATGCTGCGGCAAGGATTGCCTCTGGTGGTGTTACACACTTAATGTTATGCTGAATTTACAAAATGCAACTCATAAACTCAAATTATGAAAATAATGCCAAAGGGCACTCACTAGAAGATTTTTTTTTTAGTTCCTTTTTTTTTTCCCCTCCCCCCTTTTTGTTTTTCTGTGAAAACACTGCCACTCTTCCAGGCGATGCATACACTGCCTGGGGGTTTCCAGGGAAAGTTACCCTACCTAAGGCATTTGTTGCAATCTGAAAACCCCTCTCAACTCCAGCTGTGGCCAGAGGCAGAGGAACAGCAGTGAACAGGGTTTGCCATGCAGGCAGGCACACTGCTGGGCTCATTCCCCTCATTCCTCAAAGCAGCCTCGGGCCATTGACCTTCCAGGGTAAGCTGCAAAGCTCATCTCTTTCCTTCATGGAAGTGGAAAAATGACTTAAAAGGCAAAAACCGAGACTAAAAAAGCTATGATATGGAACAGTCTGCTTTTTTTCCCCCTCCTCCCTCACATTTGTATTCATTATTCTAATCACAGTATATACTAGAAGAGCCTAGAATTTAGGGCAGGTGCTTTAAATGTCATGCATAACTCCAATTCGCTAAATATCCCAGAAAATTGGGACATCATCGGTGATTGCTCAGTTACTAATCAACAATGAAGGACAAAAATCACTGCAAATGTGCTATTTGGCCAAGAATTAACTAAAAGGTAAAGTGTGGAAAAGAAAGTATGTGTGTGTTAATGGAATATATATGCAACATTTGAGGGCTGCAAGCACCTGGGGAGAGAATAAAGTTATACTTTCTTGGATAACCTTAAATAAGAATAGAAGTCACATGAATTAAGGATAATTACTAAATAATAACAAAATTTGCTCTTGAGTAGCAAAGCTTTAAAAAATATTTGTATGCAAAACCCACTGATTTATCAGTTTCTTCAAAATAACTTAAATTGGGCTTTTCATTAAATATTAGCCATTCAAAAACCAAATTCACCATCTATGGTACTAACAAATAAAATGTTAAAGATGAATATGCCATATATGTGAACTGTTGACCAAGAACTTGTAAGTTGATGAAAATAAGGATCTTTTAAATGTTACAACTTGAACACCTTTTGGTACACAGTTTGCTAATGTATTGGTTCTAAGATAACAAGTAAGAAAGAATTAGAAAACACTAAAAAATAAAATTATGGTATGAGAATGTGACTTTTATGTTCAACTCTTGCACAAGATATATTTACTAAAAACTATCAGATTTATTTTTCTTGAGAGGGGATATTCAGTACATCAAGTAATATTTCTTAGTAAAGAAGAAAGAAACAGTGTTCCTATTGAATCTCAATTGATTTGTGCTGTGTTGCTGCCAACACAGACAAACACAGGAGATCAGTAAAGGGGGAAAATGCTTATTCTATATATAACTGGATATATAACTGGATAAAATGTGATCCATCATCCATGAAGGCACAGACTGGAATCTCAGCTAAAACTGCTCCTTGCAGCCGTCTGGTCTAGAGCATCTCCTGGCCAGTCTGGGCAGTTTGGTGCCTGGGCAGGTGCTCTGATGCCTCTCAGGTGCTCTTTAGGAATCACCTCATGTTGCTTTGGGGCACAATCAGGGAATAACGTGGATGAAAACAACAGAAGAAAGAACAAAAAAGCCACTGGGAGAAAGTAGCAGGAAGCCCGCCAGGGTAGACAGCTATGATTTTCCCCTCTTTCAATGACTCCAGCTGGTCTGCCAAAGTCCATTTAACTTCTCCCTGTCCTCAGGTGCTTTGATTTTGGATTTTTTTTTTTTTAAATCGTTGTTGTTGTTTTTCAGGGGTTTTTTTTCTTTTTTTTTTTGTTGTTTTTTTTAGGGCAAGGGGAGCTTTAAGTATTTTTTTTGGTTGGTTTTTTTATTTGGGTGGAATTTTCTGTGTTTTTTGGGGGTGGAATTTTTTTGTGGGTTTTTTTTGTTTTAAATTTTGACAAAGGATATGGTAGAAGATTTTTACCATTTGATTTATGTAGGTTCAATTAATGACCTGTCGCCTTTGGTCAACTAATTCAGAAAGTGTCCTCCCTTACTTCTTCTGATTCACTCACAGTCCTCAGTGCAGTCCATTGTTTCATCAAAATTCTTGCTGTCCTGATTTAACTTCAATGTTTCCAATTATTCTACTTTTTTCTAATTTTATTTGCCTTTCTATTTTTCCTTTCACTCTAGTCTCTCTGTATTCTCTGTAAGTAGTAGCTTAGGTCCTTAAAATCATTGCAGCAGTGAAAGTAATTTCTGGAATCTACATTAAATAACACAGCTGCCCTACCAGGACTGTTAAATTCTGACCAGCCTAGTTCATTCTAAGAGCACATCAACAAGCTGCAAGTGAGACAAAAACACACGTGCTGCAAATGTTGAGATGTAATAACACTGATAATGTTACATGGGCTAACATTTTAACCAGAAAGCTGGATTGGGAACATTTGAGGAAAAAAACTGCACAGCTGAGGGAAAACAAGGAAAGAGGCCAAGCAGCTTTAGTTCATATCTACTCTAGATGGAGTAGGAGAACTAAATAAATTCCAGCATCTTAAATCAAGGCACTGGAAAGCTGAATTTCTAGTTTCTGACATGAAAGTTATATTGCTTGTTAGCTCAAGTGTTTAAGCCTTTTTCTTTTTTAGTTCAAAAATGTTAAATTTTGTAGTCCATCAATCCAATCATCTCAGAGCCGTTACTGGAGCTAAAAAACCTCAACAGGGAAAAAAATTAAAAACAAATTAATGTGAGGAGATGAGATAAATCAAGTAGTGAAGTCAAGAGTAAATTATCAAAAAGATCTTTTATCGAAAATGAATAATTTTTTCTACTTCAAGAGTAACCCATTAATTTTATTCTCCCCACTCCATTCCTTAGCACGATTGTAGTTCAAGCAGCATAATATAAAAATAGGCTTATTAAGATATGAAATGTGCTTAACTCTCATCATAAGCACCACAGTCCTTCAAAATTTAATTTAAAAATATATATAAATCAGGAGAGCATAAAAGCGTTTGCACTTTTCGATAATTAAGGGGAAAAACACATTTATAATTAGCAAATGGTAAGCAAAAGGGAGCCAGAAAATAAATCGCCTGGGTTGGATTTGGCAACCCTGACAGCACTGTGACTGCTTTCATTGACCTTAAATGAGCTTTTGCAGCATTTCCTACAGAGTAATTCCAGGGATATTTTTCAAAAGACAAGATGAAGGAGGTCCAGTGTGACCTGAGATGAGACAGGCACAGTGATGCCATGCATGTCTGTATGTCATTCCTGCATGATACTGAGCGCCCCAGTCCTGAAGGAAAAAGGGACGCAAAATAAAAAGCACAAGATATGAGATAAGAGAGCACACTCCTCTTAAAGGCTTTTATCTCACTGGCATCCCTCAACTAAGCAAGGTCTTAAATTCCTGTCTAGAGTGGCCAAAAGAAGGGGTGGGGCACGGCAGCACCTCCCTGCCACAGGTGTAACACGTGAATCCT
Organism: Donacobius atricapilla; assembly: GCA_013397315.1. Classification (NCBI taxonomy): domain Eukaryota; kingdom Metazoa; phylum Chordata; class Aves; order Passeriformes; family Mimidae; genus Donacobius; species Donacobius atricapilla. The sequence continues at coordinate 705,354 of WBMY01017452.1, read as the reverse complement.
TTTGCAGTGGCTCATACCACGTGTAGACTCAATTCATTTTGCTTATTCACTTCTGCACAATCCTGTGCATCCCTTTCCTCTCATGCAGTAATTACAAGATGAGAAAGCCCCAGGGGTCCTTAGGCCAAGGCTCCGTGGTACTAAAGGAACATCCAAGGCACAGCCAGCCTGAGCAACAAATTCTGACCCTGGGGAGTCGGCTGCAGAGGTTATCAAATATTATGAGATAACCGGCACAACAGTTTCAGGGATTCTGGGAACTTGTTGAGAGGGCTTGCAATAAAATAACGAGGTAAATCACAGTAGAGCAGCTTGGGGATGAAGCAAAAATACTGATGGTGAAGGCAAAGTAATCAAAAAGATGAAATAGTTTGCCAATCATTATCAGCTCTTGTTATATGATTATTACTTGGCTGAGATACCTATATCTATATCTCAGGAACTGTACGAACCCAAATTCCATTCCATAATTCATAGGCAGCCTGAGAGGTAGGCAGAATTTTTGGGTAAATTTACAAAATTAAAACACTTCATCAAATTCAGTATACTGAGCCTTGAATCCTGCTTTCCACTTCATGGAATTCTGATGCTAAGGTATCCGAGTCCTGGTAATTACATTCCTATGTCACAAAGACAAATCCGCAGCTTTAAGGAGGAAATATAATAGCTCCCACCAACCTAGAATTTGTGAACCCAGAACTTCCCTGATGCACTTCCTTAAGGGAACCCAGTTCAATGAAAGAGTCGATAGAATCTACTGAACAAACAAACAGCACTGAAACCACTTAAGTGAGGGAATTCAGGATTACATAGACTCTATGGCTGCTTTAGCAAGTTGTCAGGGCAACAACTTCACTTAATATTTAAATTAATATACTTAATGTGAAAGAAATATACAAGCATATTTGCTTGTCTGTATATTTTCCTTAAGGAATGCAGAGCCCATAAAAAAGGCTCATTAGCAGAATTCCACAAAAGGAAGATCAGTCTTTTTATCCTGTTCCTAAAAAAAA